>BJCN01196577.1:5255-22781 GCA_018326445.1 Flaveria brownii
GAGCCGAACTCGAGCCAGGGTTAGCTCGGTTCGAGCTCGGCCCGTGGCTCGGTTTGTTGGCTCGGTTCGTGACTTGGTGCATATAATATATGTGTATATATATATATATATATTTATTTCTAATAATAAAAATAATTATTATTACTACTACTATTATTATGATTATTATTTTTATATTAGGATTTTAGAAAGGTTGTTTTAAAATAAAAATAGATTCTTTGTAGAAACATTTAATATTTTGTTCAAAAAATATATAACTTGATTGTAAATTATTTATATTCAAAATAATGATCTTTGTTACTTAAGTACGCAGTACTTAATAAAAGGTAAAAGCCCTAATATATATTTTTTATATTTTCATATAAATTAATGTGATTTTTTTTTAAATCGAGCCGGTTCGAACGAGCCACGAGCTGTCTCGAGCTTTTCACGAGCCGAACTCGAGCCGGTGTTTTGAGCTCGTTAAAATTTTTGACCCGACTCGGCTCGGGCTCGATAAGCTTCGAGCTCGAGCTCGAACCCATTCTGACTCGGCTCGGCTCGTTTACAGCGCTACTTTTAGCCGTGTGTTTTTCTCAGTATAGCCCTGAAAAAACATTTAGATAAATATACAATTTATACCTGTTAGTTATGTAATTTGTTTTTTTGACATATATTTTTTTTAGATTTTTATTTCACTCTTACAAATTTTATATTTTAGTTTTTTTAAAAAAATTTGAATATATCATTATGTCGTGCTTAATTTATCTAAGTTTGAAGCAATTTTATGCATTATAATGTACAATCATTTAAAATACAAACTTAAAATCCTTTAAAGCTAGTTTAATGTTCAGTTCTTTTACAATTTTCTTTTATCTTGTTTTTATAACTTTTAATATATAATATTTTATAATTTTTAATTTTATATGTATTTATTTTTATCAAGATTAATATTTTAACTATTATGTAATTATTTTTATCAACGTTGAAACGTGCAAAAATTACCAGCGATATTCGCAAAAAGGTTCATGACCCGTCTCGTGTGGCATCACGCCATTTGACAGGAAAAAAGTTGTTTGGTATTTTCGTAAATAGAAATAACTTCATGCCCTAATACATACCTGAAGCGACCCCCCTCCCGCTTTGTCCCTCTATATATACCCCACAAACCACTTATATTCATTTCAAATCCATAACAAACAAACAAACCCAGTATATTCACTCAAGAGCAGGATCTGGGGTACGTATAGACGAGTCTTTCCTCTATCTTGTTAGGCAGGGAGAGTGAATATGATTATTCATATTCATTTCAAACCCATGAATATGATTATTCATACACAGAGAGCGAAAGGGGCGTAGAGACTCGAATAAAGAAAGAAGCTTAAGTTTTTCTGCATATCTTCTTCTTCTTCTTGTTCATCTCCATCGATTTTGAGGTTTTGAGATAGTATAATCGTGATTTGATGTACTGTTTGTAAATGAGTCGTTTAGGGTTTAATAATTGTGTGGTTTACCATGGGGAAGCTTGTTTGGGTGAATTGGATGTAATTCCCACCGCTGATAAGACTTTCCAATTCCCTAACAACGAGATTAGGATTCACCACATCTCTCAGCTCAGCGAACGATGCCCTCCACTCTCAGTTCTCTTAACAATCTCCTCCTTTCCCGTTCGTTGCAAGCTTGAATCATCATCTTCATCCCCTGCTAAACAACCACTCCTCGATCTTCACGCTTCTTGCTTTTACGAACTAAAGGTATCAATTGTCGAATAATCCACAAAGGATTTAATGGAAAGCGTTTTAAGTTTTATGGTTTTTCTTGTTATTACAGACAGCTGTGGTGTTGATTGGAGATGAAGAGGTGCATTTGGTGGCAATGCCGAGCAAACTTAAGAGATTTCCTTGCTTTTGGTGTTGTTTGGTTCCAGCTCAACTGTACAATGCCTGTTTACGGATGCTGAACATGCGGTGTCTTTCAATCGTCTTTGATCTTGATGAGACGCTTATTGTTGCCAATACAATGAAGTCTTTTGAAGATCGGATTGAGGTTTTGACTAGTTGGATTGGGCAGGAGTCTGATCCTATTCGTGTTTCTGGGATGACGTCCGAGCTTAAAAGATATGTGGAGGATCGAGCATTATTGAAGCAGTACGCTGAAAATGATGTTGTTACGGACAACGGGCAGACATATAATGTGAAAATGGAGGAAGTTCCTATGAATGCCGCTGGTAATGAGCATGTCCAACGACCAGTTATAAGATTGCCAGAAAAAAATGTTGTCTTAACCCGCATTAATCCAGAGGTTAGAACATAAACTGTTTCAATGTATTGCCAATCGATATGAATATTTGATTTAATATATCATCGTGTTTTTATTGCTGTATATTAGACATGTTTAGTGCTAAAGATGTACATACATGCTATGTATTACTATAATATTGAGACACTTCCTGTATAGTAGTAGATATACATACATGTTATGTATTACTAGAATATTAAGACGCTTCCTGTATGGTAGTCCGCATTCCTATTTCCTGCAAAGCTATAAGTTGGATAAACTGGAATGAACATATCATTTATGACCAAAGATTGAAACTTGATGTGAACTTAGCATGCTCTAGCAAATTGTCTCGTAGAATCTATTGTGGTTAAAGATGAAACCGTATTGATTATTATTCGACTTTATTGTAATTAAAGCTGAAGTATTTGAGTTCGCACCCAGTTATGGAAGAATTAGCATTCCCTGGCAAAGTCTCTTTTAAATACTTATTTGGCTGCAGACGAATTTGTAATGAGTGGGATTCGTCTTTCTAGTAGTTAAAGGTTTTAAATGAAGCAAGACAACTGTGTAATTTTTTAAGACTTGAGGACTGAAAGTGAAATATGATCTGACTTCATGTAGCTTCCTAATATTTAACACAAATGAACCGAAAGAAAAGATGAATGTCCATGATTTCTTCTTATGCCTTGTGGTCTTATTTATTGTACAGGCTAACAGACTTGTAAATGGAGTGTCATTAATGTGGTTATCTCTAATTTACATATGTTGAAATCAGATTTTACGTCTAATATAGTTGATTTCATACTTAGGCCATGTGAGTAATTACATCCTTCATTCGTTTTTGTCTTTTTATGAGTTCCTCGTTACATCAATTATGTTTTGCTTTTCCTGTTGTTTGATTATTGTCCACTTTACTGGACACACCTATGAAGGAACAGGAATAGATTATATTAAGCTCTTACAAAAGTTCTTCTTTAAAGCCTTGTTTTGTTAACTAAATTTAGAAAAGAGTTATCTAGTGTCTTGCTATCTCCAAAGTTCTCACACTGTCTCTGCTTCTATGTGATTAGCTCATGACCCCATTGATATTCTTTTTCATACGCCGCCACCTCTTTATTTTTAGGCCATATTTCATTCTAGGTTCACCAAAAAAAGTTAATACCTGTTAAAAATTGCCCCAACTAAAGTTATCTTGGACTCTTCATTTGTAAAAACTGTAAAAACAAGATGACATGTTCCAATAACCACATTTCCTGCAGGTTCATGGTTGTGATATTTTTTAAGGTACTAATGAATTTTGAAATGAGGGTAGTAATTCTTTAAGGTTTAACTGCTTGTTATCATTTTATTGAGGTTAACAATGTGATAATCTAGGTATTACATGTTCTCTTTTCTCTTCTTTCGGTATTTTTCTTCTTGTTATTGTTATTATTATGAACAGGGAAGTGATATCTGCATGTTCACACAAAAGGAATAGTACTTGTGGGGAATGAGAGAGAGAGAGCGAGAGACACCAGGGTTAAAAGCCTAAAAAGGCTAGGGCCTGTTGGTTTGACCTACATGCTACATGAGGTTTGCCTTGTGTTGATAAATGAATTGCTTTAAAAAAATACTATTTCCCTCGAAATCACCCAAATATTACTAGTGTCATATATGTTTGTTATAAGTATATATGAATTACAAGCTTGTGTTGATTCTAATCATCTTGCATATACAGATTCGTGATACTAGTGTGCTTGTGAGATTACGGCCTGCTTGGGAGGATTTAAGAAGCTATTTGATTGCGAAAGGACGCAAAAGATTTGAAGTTTATGTTTGCACTATGGCTGAAAGAGCTTATGCGTTGGAAATGTGGAGGTTGCTAGACCCTGGGGCACACTTAATCGTTCCCAAACAACTGTTGACTCGTGTTGTATGCGTCAAATCAGGCAAACATCTTCTTTTTCCTACTAAGAAAAGTATATTAGGGTCTCTTTGGTTTGAGGATTTAGGAATGGGAATGAAAGTGCAGGTGTTGTCTGCTATAAGGTGATGGGTGTTGTTTGAAATGAAACAAGAGTTTAAGTAAAACCATCCAAAAGGTGGTATTTAAACTCTCCTCCCTCCCCCCACACCCAACCCACCCACCCACAAAAAAAAATTCCTATCCCTCTTCTTTCTCTTTCTCTTTCTCTTTCTCTGCCCTCCAAGAATACCCAAACATTTTAGGAACAACCATATACGTCTCTATTCCAAGTTTCCAACTTAAACACTTTTAAGCCTCGCTACGTCTCTATTCCAAGTTTCCAACCTAAACATTTTAGGAACAACCATGTAGCTGTGCAGTAATTTTAACTTTTCTCTGATCTTGGTGTTGAGTCTCTATCTTGTCTGTTTATTCTGGTTCTTTTTGCAACATTACCTGCATGGCTGCATTGACATCTATATTATCATCTTCATTTCCGTAATCTTCTAGATTTAATCTTTTTGTAGGTGCACGCAAGTCTTTGCTGAACGTCTTCCAAGATAGGAACTGTCATCCAAGGATGGCCATGGTGATTGATGACAGGTTAAAAGTTTGGGAAGAAAAGGATCAACCTCGAGTTCATGTGGTGCCTGCTTTCACTCCTTATTACGCTCCCCAAGCAGAGGTATTCTATAATTACAATCTTGCTCTTCTTCTTTTCATTTTCAAAGTTAGTTTACTAATATAATTATATCTTGAGTTTTCTTTTGATAGACAGCAAATGCTGTTCCTGTTCTTTGTGTGGCAAGGAATGTAGCATGCAATGTTAGAGGTGGTTTCTTTAAGTAAGATGGCTATTTAAATAAGAATAATATCGGGTTTAAGCAATGTATTCTTATATATCTATTATTTTATACCCATGAATAATAGTTTATTTACTTATGCTGTGTTTTCTAGAGAATTTGATGAGAATCTTATAAGGAGAGTTTCCGAACACTTTCATGAAGATGAAGTTTTGAATCTACCATCTGCACCAGATGTCTGCAACTATCTTATGTCAGAGGTGAGAACTTATAGATTTTGATATTTAGAATTTTTTATATATTCCTGCTTATTACTCAGATTTATTTTTCAGGTTGCTAGTTTTGTACCAAATGGTAATCCAAGTGTCCCAATGGCAGATGGAATGAATGGTTCTGAAGTTGCTCATAGACTGAATCAGCAGGTAGGCTTTCCAAAGATTTTTGTAATGATGGTTTAATTAGAATTTTTCTTTCAGGTATCATGCATGCAGACCTAAATTCTTCAGAGATAAATTTCATTTCTTTCTATTTTCACTTTATTTAGGATACTAGAAACGCTGACCTAAAAACTGAAAGATCTCAGCTGTTAGTTCCATCTGCAAGTATCTACGGTCCACCATCTTCCAGCACAATAATGCCTTCCGAGAGTATGTACTCATAAATCATCTTTTTCTACACGCAAAAGCATGTATTATTGGTGTATATTGTTTTTAGTAAATTCTATTTAATTACTTTGCAGAACCTAGCTTACTTGGCCCTATCCAAGGACCTGATATGTTAAACAAACAACGAGCTGGTTATTATCCCCTGTCTCATGGTACAGCTAGTTCTTTCTCTGCAGGGCCTCAACCAGTCATATCTGAACCAAAGAATGACGAGGTATTGAATATTAGATACTTTACTACAGTCTGGTTATTGCTAACCCATGTCCCACATTGATAATGTAAGAAATTGATGCCTACATTTTGCCAATTGGTTTTAGAGTGTGGGCTTATATGGTGGACTCTTTCTTACGGTTGGCTTATCTGCTTAAGTATCAAGTGGTATCAGAGCTATGATTTAGCTCGAATGTGGATGGCATAGGTGGCACAAGCGGGTTTTGAATCCAACTCAATGATGAAATCAAAAAGTTGTTAGGAAATTGGATCTGATTAGGACAAGTTGATCTAGTTGCCTTGTATCAAAAGTCTTCCTGACATGTTAGGTTCAGGCAGCATAAACCGAGTGTATGCAAAGGTGCAAAAGTTCTGATCAGATAAACTATGTCGGAGCAAAAGCCCAATAGACTTGGGTTTGAGGAGAATATTGTTGGGTCCAAACCCATGCCCCACATTGGATAATGTAAGAAATTGATGCCTTCATATAACCTTGATGGGTTACATCCTCCATCTCCAATTGGTTATAGAGTGGAATCCTATGAGGGCTTATTTGGTGGCCTCTTTCTTATGGTGGGTTTAAGTATCAGTCCTATTATATTGTAGTATAAACGTGTCAATGTTTTTGGTAAATGATCATTTTACTGCACGTTCAGGATGTGTGCACTACTCTTTTTGGCAATGCTATCCAGTTCAAAATAGGCAGGCTGGGTATTGGGTATGGTTGGGTCCACCCGTATTACATATATTTTTATTCATTATTTGGAGTTTATTGTTAATCTTTTATATTGTCACATGTACTGATCTAGTCTTGTCATGCTATCTTAAGGTATTTCATGGATATGGATTGCAAAAGAAGAATTTGCAACAAGTAGGTCAGCCATCAGGTAGTTAAAGGAGGAGCTTTTATTGTAATTCATTATGTCCAACACCAAGGCTAATCTATAAATATTCTATGTGGATTATTATAAATTATAACACTGGAGAAAAATGTTGTGTATTGTATACGAGGCTACTGTTGGTATTAACTTTATCATGATCCAATTAATTCTTGTTTTTCACCCAACAATGCAGCCTCTAAGAAAGTTGGATTTACCAGTGTTAAATTATAAACCAGATAATTTAGTTTATGCTCAGAGCATGGAAATCTCATGTTGAGTAGTTGAAAAGATCCATACACTTACTTAAACCTTGTAAAAATACTAATTATTGTCTGTTTCTTTTTCAATTTTGTCGAAGATGTAGGTGTAGGACATAATCAACCATTCTTAAATAACAAAAGAGGTTTCACTGATAGTGGAAATCTAAACTTGCTACAACCTTCATTATCGATAGGGGTGCTGCAGGAAATTGGACAAAGATGTGGTTCTAAGGTATGCTTATTTGTTCTGGTATAAAAACATGCTTTTCTGTCTGGTTATTCTTATGTTGGTTAGTTACGACTTTATGTTTATTAAATTTATAGGTTGAATATAGATCAATCTTGAGCTCCAGCAGGGATTGGCAGTTCTCTTATGAGGTGAGCAGAGTACACCATTATTATGATGCCTGAAGAAACAAGAGAAGAAAAAAGAAATAAGGATAATGTATGCATAGGCCCTTTCAAGTATTCAAAAATTTCACGAGCCACCTAACTACTAACAAATATCTATCTATTTGTTTTGTTTATGCTTATTCCGGCAACAAACTTGCTGGAAATTTGTAAAATGACAAAATGTTCAGAATGTAATATGATAGACATACCCTAAATCTACTCAAATATGTTTTAACAAATAACAATCCATCTAGAGTTGTTTCTTTGAGTAGGTACAGGGGCATTTTGTCATTTTTACAACTCTAGAAGTGACAAAAGCATCAAGTTTAGACGTACTTTGTCATTCTACAGTTTTCTGGCAACTTTTTTGGTCGCAACTGGCATAAAGTGTTAGCCAATTGGTCACAGAAACACAAAGACAACAGTGATTTTTGTGGGAAAACACCCCCATGACTCTTTTTTTTATTGAATAAAAACCACACCATAAACTTTTAGACAATGACCCTCTCTTATACACCTTAATT
The DNA here is from genome assembly GCA_018326445.1 of Flaveria brownii. NCBI lineage: Eukaryota > Viridiplantae > Streptophyta > Magnoliopsida > Asterales > Asteraceae > Flaveria > Flaveria brownii. The sequence goes on from BJCN01196577.1 coordinate 13,196, forward strand.
ACTAATGAAAACTCCACTCAAAGACAGCTGGAATGACAGCCATTCACAGCCAAAAACATTAACACTAATACCTTATATAAAGCTAATTAAAACTTACTAAATAAAACAAACCTATCTTTAGACTCTTGATGATTCTCCCCCTTAAACTTCCACATATGACCACAATTAGGATTAACTTTTAACATAAAGGAAACAAAATTGATACTTGGGTGGCCTTTAAATTTTTTTAGAAGTTTGGTGGCAATATTGGAAACTTTTGGATACTTGGGTGGTCTATGTACTCCCACATAAAAACAGGAACTGATTTTTAGCAGTTGCTTGTCACATAAAGTGATCTACATCCTATGGATCAATGATGCAGGTCTTATTCACTGGTGAGAAAGTAGCTGTTGGGATGGGTAAGACCCGTAAAGATGCACAACAACAGGCTGCTGAAAATGCCCTTCGCAATCTAGCTGGTACAAATTATAAATGATCACATTTATTTTGTTAAAGTTGCATATATTATTTATTTCCTTATATCATAACGTACGCTTGTTCAATTATTGCAGACAAATATGCAGCGTACATCATCTCCCGATCAGAAGACGTAAACAGAGATTCTGATAACGAAACTAATGAAACGGAAAATGGATTTTTATGGGAGTCTGATTCAGATGAATCACTTGTCAAAGATGCAGAGGATTCTTCTGAGGTGGGATATCAATGTTTATGATGTTTCTTATATACCTGCTTAACTTAAGAATGTAGGTTGTGCTTGGATAAAGGGTATTTTGGTCAGACCTCAGATAGCTTGTGTTACCTTTTGCACTGTTTGGGGTTGCATCATTGATCCTCTTAATGAAGGTAATAATTGGTGGTCAGTCCATTGTTTCTACTGGAAGTGGCAAAACTTGGGGGGTTGGGTGATGGGTCAAAACAGGTTTGTGTCAAAATGTCTAATTTTTGTTTGTCAGAACAGGTTGGTTGGTTGAACTGAAACATTTAATGTCTCGGCTTTTCTCATTTTTTTTATTTCTATGACAAGTGCGCTTTAGGTGACTCTTGATCAAACACAACCCAAATCAACCCATCCATCCATAACTGTGTTGAAAATGCTACCTCTAGTTTATACCCATTATCCAAGTATTCCAGTTCAAATGGAAGCTTCATGCTGAAGTCTTTTTCTAGTCATATGATTGTTTAGTTAACAAAAATATATTTTAAATCTTTATTGCATCATGTTAACTGAATCGAATCATGTTTGTGTGTGAAATAATTGCTTTATAGGTTGCTGAAGTGAGACCGTCCTCCAGTTTAACAGGTCAGCTAGTTCAGAAACAAGTCGACCTAGTAAGGTGAAGAATGTGATTAAGGATTGGAAAGTCAACTGTTAACGCTTAATAATTTCAAGTTTTGTTTGCTTTGTAGTAGAGAGTCAATATACACACCTTTCATCTGTGACAACTATTAAGTGAATTATTTAAAACACCATAAAAAATTCAAATATATAGAAGGAATGTGAATACATGAACACGTTTAAATATGAATTATTTAAATGGTGTGTTATGTAAGAAGTGGCAAAATGGGTGGGTGGGGTAACAGATTAAAACTTGTATAGTTTTGTACCAGTTAAAAGAGGCGGGGCCGTGTTGAGTTGACCAAGAAGGCTTTTTGTCAGCTCTTCAATGTGTCTGATATGATAGAAAATATATTATTTTGATAGACTTGTTCGAATAAAATGATTTAAGGATGTTTTAAGCATTAAAAATAGGATTTGGGCGACATTCAACACATTATATATGTTTGATCCGTTTAGAGATGAAACATAAACCATTCATTTAGGATCTATTCTGTATATGGTTTTGAAGTGTCATAATATACACATTATGCATTTCAGTTATTCAACTTGAAGGATGATCTGAAGTTATAACGACAACATGCTTTTATGTTTTCAATGTGATTCAACAGTCTCGACAGGGAAAAGAATATGGTTCGTTATTTTTGGTTTCTTAATTCTTGATTTACTTCATTTATAGGTTAGCGGAACCAGATCAAAATTCTCCAGATTTGTCATCCTCACGGCAGCAACCAACGAAACGTAATAGAGTCGTGTGAAAAGCTCAATTGCCAAACACAGAGAACGGTGGAATCATGAAATGGCTTCCAGTTACATAGAAAGTGGCCACAACAAGATGTTGATACAAAGAGAGAATTGAAAGTGCTTGTCAACCTGTCAAGGTGATGATGAGGTTTTCTGTAAGTATTGTTCCCCTGGGAAAGGTACCGTAACTACCTTTTGGGGTTTTCAAGTTGTAAATTACTTGCTTCTTGTTTGTGTATGAATAGGGAAAAGGGTATGTTATTAGTTCTTAATATTATGAGTATAAATTATATATTATGAATTCAAATCACGAATTTGAATCCTGGGCGAATAAATTCTTTATATTGCAGTGGATGCTTTTTTCAAATCCAATCCTGATAGCTGTTTGATGATAGTATCAAACACCATGGATCTGATTACAGGTTTCTAATCTTGAAGCTATTCATCGATCTCGGGTTTTAGGTTCAAGACTTCAACCTCTTGTTGGGAAAACTCCTGCCAAATCATGGTTCTATCCTATCAAGAACGGAATCATGATCCCGGTGAAATCCCCTTGGCGCAAAACTTATAGAATATGATCCATAAGTACAGAGGTGTGTATCTGGATACCAATTTCATTCCATTATAAGATTTCAGTAGTTTACGCAATTTGATTGGAACTCAAAGTGTGGTCTGTTTTGGAAATTGGACAAGTTTAAACAATGCTGTTTTGATATTTGACAAAAACCATCCATTATTCTACAATTTCATTGAAGAACTTGCTTCCACTTTTAATGGAAGTCGAAGGGCTTTCAATCCATTATCAAACAATTTCATTGTAGAAGGCAGCGGCGACATAGTAGGAGAGCAAGTCCGCTGGATCCTATTGGAATTATAGTTCATATGGCATAGCTTAGGCAATAAGAGAAGTTAGCCTATATATATTGATGTATATCGAGGTATGGTTTGCATTTAAAAATACTTGGTTTAAGTTTTTTGAGATGTATTTTTGGTGGTTATCAATAAAGCTCTTAGGAGTTGCTCAATTTGATTGTGAATGTAAATTGGTATCAGAGCCAAATACAACTGACACGAAGAAAAACAACAGAGCTAATGCCTTATCGTTCCCATTGATTCTTGAAGATTAGAATTACAGGTTGGTTATCTTCAGATGCAAAGAAAACCTTAAAAACCCGTCATCTAGGCACCTGTGGGTTTGTTTTCTTCTTATTTTTGCTGCTTGAAAACACCGTGCTTGCTTCTAACAATTCTGCTTCTTTGTTCGAGACATATGGCAGCCTGCTAAGTTGCGTGCTTTATTATTTATTTTTTCTTTGATCCATATTGCTTCCTTGCTTGTCTCAGTCAATAACATGCTTGCTTCCTTCATCTTCTTCAACCCTGCAACTAAGGGCTGCTTGTTTCTTGAAACCGTCTCTTAAATCTAGGCTCATTTCTAACCTTACGCTGATAATCAAAATAACTCATGAACGAGAGAATATGATTTGGTGCTTTCCAATTGTTACTACCATTCATACTCAAAGACTGACATTAGCTTGGTGATTGATCAATACTATTACCGTATCTTGGAACTGAAACTGGTTCCGAAGTATATCAAATGTACGACCCAAAGACACAAATAATTGTCGTTGTCATATTCCGAGATGTGGTTTTACATGGGCAAAAGAGGTGGAATGGGAACATTGGGCCTAGCTACTTTAAACTTTGTATGTTTGTGATGGAATGTACTAATGCCGCTTTTTTATGCTAATGTCATTGCGACGCTCCTACTAGACCCAAAAGTGACAGCCCAAGTCAGCAAGGTGGCAACCTTAGTGCATCTGTATCAATCGAATCCGGAAGCCCAAGTGAAGAAGCAGGTAAACATCATACCAACACTGATCTAACAGCTTAACTTAGAGCAATTCATCCGTGGAAACGGCTATCCAAAACAACGAAAGAGGGTCAGTCAAACACAAAAAGATCTGCGACTAGTGAATATCGGGAGTTAAACCACCTTGATGTGAAAGCGGCTTTCTACACAGAAAACAACTAGATGGTTTTGTGAAGAAAAGTCAAGACCATAGCATAAGGTATGTCGGGGGAATCTTGTGTATGGGCATATGGTATTGGTAAAGGGGAACAAACCAATTGATGATGACTTTCAGTGACAGTATTAAAAATGTTGACAAAGACGGCAACTTTGAATCATGATAAGTAATGTGTTCTAGAATGAAAAGACTGAATACCATTGAATTTAACATCAAAGTTAACAGAGTTAACGTTAATAACCAAACTCTTTACAACCACAAAACTCGAATCTCTTACTTTTGCGCTCCAACCCATCAGTATACCTAAACCACATAGATCATGTGTAGTTAACTCTATCTAAAATTTTGATAATGTTTGCATAGCTAGAACTTAACAATGACTATGACATCTCAACAACATATTGATAATTATAATTATTATTTTTAAATGTCACCGGTCACTATGGTTGAATAAAAATATTATATAATATAATTAATTAAATCGCTCCTTGCTTAGAAAAATAATGGATGTTATTCATTGCATGTTGGGTATTTTTTACTTCTAGATGCATATGCGCATCAAATACTTCTGCTGTAAGGTCAGTGTTTAACTACTTTGAATAAATTTACCAAACAAATACATATTTCACTTATTTAGAGTAGAATTTTCTATCTTTTTCTCTCTATAAATCAAGTAAGTATAAAATTCCTTTAAATTTACCTTTATACTTTTTTTAACCTTAAGCAATCACAACATAATTTTCATCTCTGTTTATTTGACCTAAATATCATCCATATCTGAATTTTATTTAACCTGTTGCTTCTCATTCTTTATATTTTATCTCTATCTCACTTATAAATATTTAATTTATTAGAGAGAGGTTCACCTATAATTTTTACTTAAGAAGGCTAAAAATTAATCTTAACCTTTAATTATGTGATCAATAGCAGAGATAAAAGTGTATGAAGAAAAAATAGAGAAAGTGTAGTTTGGGTATGACATTTTTTGTTGACTTTATAACTTTCTTTCATATTTTGTAAACATTTATAACTTTTTTATACGTTATTATTTTAATAAAAAAATTACACCATAAAACGAAGAACTCTTTGCTCTTTAAAATGATGATATTATCGATATACTCTTTAAAAAAAAACACATCTGCGAAATTGTATTGTTAGGGTACAATAACACATTTTTTATTGTATTACGTTAAAAGCAACATATTATTTAGGCAAATTGGATTTTCATAATTCAAACTATCACTTATTACCCAATAATAATTCATACTATTGATTTGGCCGATAACAATCCAAACTTTCATTTTTATTACCAACAACAATCCGGTAACATAATTATTAAAACACGCTTGATTTCTACTTGATTTTGTTCTTAATAATGATTACGAACGAAATGAAAAAAACATACAAGCTAAATCGAGCAAAAAATAAGTACAAATCGAGTATGAATATATGATAATTATGATACTAGGACTGTTGTTGGTAATAAAAATAAAAGCTGGGATTATTACCAGGCAAATCAATAGTATGGATTATTATCAACTTATTTATACATTATAGGTTGTACTTAAGCTTTAAAGTTTGTACCCATTTTTTTTCTTTCTTTTTAGTTGTTCTTTCTTTTAAGTTTTAGCACCAATATTTTTATATCTTTTACAACTTAACCCTTATATTTTTTTTTCACTTTCAACTTTGGTTCCCTATATTTTTCATTTTTAACAGGCTTTTCGTTTTATGTTTCGGTTTAAGTTTTACGAGTTAACACGACGCAACATGTGCGTGCAGTTCAACATTTTTACGCCTGTTTTTTCCCGTTTACAGGACGTGTCATAACGCGCGGATCTTAGATTGACTTAGGTATTGTTTTTAATATTTTACATTTCACGTGCAGGGTTTAATGTTTTTATGTCTACTTTCCGTTCGGTTTTATTTTTTCATTTTTCATTTCTTTTTTAGTACAAGTTTTTCCGGTGTTGGTGGTCGCCGATGGTGGTGTGAAATTGGTTCTATCTGACATGGTTTTACGCCCCCGCCGCAACGCGAGGAGCTTAATACTAGTTTTATGCTAAATTATATTTAAACATCACGTCCTGTGCTGAATTACGTTAAAACTTAAAACAACATGTTTTGTGTTGATTTAGGGTAAAGCATCACATTTTATGGTAACACATTTTGTGTTGTGTTACCTTAAAATGACATGTTGTGTGCTAATTAACCTTAACTCCCCCTGCTAATTTACAATAAAATGACACATTCTGTACTGATTTACCTTAATACTGCACGTTTATGTGACATTTTACCTTAAAACCACATATTTTTATGTTGATTTACCACAAAACAACATATTTTATGCTAATTTACCTTCTGCGTAAACAACACAATCTGTGTAAACAATGTGTAAACAACACGTTCTATTTTGTTTTAGAATATAAAGCAAGTTTTGTGCTAACTTACCCATAAAACGATAGGTTATTTGATAATTTACCGTACATCATCATGTTTTGTGTAATTTACCATAAAACAACATTTTTTGTGTTTTAGTAAGAATAAATATCAAGTTGTTTGTAAAATTAGAATCTAACACATTGTAAGACAAAATTTAGCACATTTAGAAAAGAACAAAAAGTAACAAAAAATTAACACATATATAATAAAAAAACCATTACAACAATAATAAATATAAAGTAAAAAAAATACTACCCAAGATATCACACATAAATCTTTCAAGATTTGATTTATATATAACGTAAGCTATGAGTCGGGAGGAGAAGGTTGAACCATTGACATGCAGGAAAAAGAAGGTCTAAATGGCTACCACCTTCTGGTGGCAAAACGCCATGTCCGCCGCGCGTAGAAAGATTGCTCATAACAATTGTTTTTTTGTGAGTTTTAGTTCTGAAAAGTGTCTGTTCACACAAATTAAAACATTATAAGTTAAATCGGTCTGGTGATACTGGTTGCGATGGCCAGAGGTCGGTCTGAGTAGTGAGAGAGCTTGAGGGTGGGGTAACGCCATGGTTCATGTCTGTGTGGTTTTGCAATTCCTGAGATTGGATGTTATTTGGGTAATGGGGAGGGGTTTTGTGTGAGATTAGAGATCCAATAATATGTGATGAATTTTGTGTGTCTTAGACTTTTTCTTGGACTACAATGCCCGTAGTCTTAGTTTTCAATCATGTTAGACGACACATAAACATATATAAAGATGATGGATAATGGATCTTTCTTTATATTTGAAGAAGTCACTATTCATGAAACTTTAAATTATAAAATTGAGATGAAGAGAGTTTATGGAATTGAAAATAGATAAAATCCCCGTATTTTAGAGATATAAATAGAGACTCAAATGTGAATGCTCTCATCTCAGATTTTATGATTATGTATATGATTATTATATCAAATGCTTAAATTTATATTTATTTAAGATGATTATGTCTAAGTATGTGATTAAGAATGTTAGATTTTTATTTTGAAAAATAACATATGTACGTTTGTTATGTTATGTGCTTGTAAACTTATCGTGAACAAGTTTAATTTAAACAATTGTTTAGGGCCCAGCACCGCGGTACCCAAAGAGTGGATCAGCCCAGCCCCCTGCTTAATCAAATACAATGCTTTAAATGGAATACAAGATCGCTTATGTGATTCTCAAATCTCTACGAACCAAACTATTGGCTTTCTTTGTAGCGTTTTTCTTAAAAGAAGACATGTTGATTGCGATTTAATTTGTTACGTTAAATTGGGGTCTCATTTGTAGGTGAGTAGTAATGGCTTATGGATTGAAGGAAGATAAAAAGTTTTATATCAATCTATCTATTAAAACCCCATGTGTAGTCAATTTGTTCGTGAAATGGAAGTTTGTATACCCGATTCCAATAGAATATGCTTGTGAAAGATGGGCCATTTGAGCTTGGGCCCGACCCAATATGAAATTGTAAACTTTCCTCGTAAACAAAAACAAGATTCCACTTTCACAGCACGTCTACACACCACAATGCAGATTATGATTATTATTATTATTATTATTGCAATCATATTATTTAATGTATACAACTTAATTCAATAGTCTTCTGCCACTACTAGCCAATGTACGAATTTGCAACTTCACTTATTCTAAATAAGCTTCTCCTAACAAACTCATAACTTAAAAAATGATTAAGTTATTTTAATTAAGTCGATATTTAGGATGAACTAGACAATAAGGTGATAGATGTTACTCTTTTTCTTATTGTATATGGCAAAATAAATGATTCAGTCGAAATGATTACGACTTTGGTAAATTTTTACAGATGTTTAAAATGAATAGAACTCATATATGGACATTTTTTAACCGTTTTAGTTGGGTAGCTAGGTATTAATTTGCTTCTAATAAAATATAATAATCTGTGAATTCTAGGATCTCAAATCAGGAATTATCAGTATTAAAATAAATCAAATCAATGATCGTGGAATTATCATTAATTGACGTTCAATTGTATTAATGATTATGATGAACACAAACACAAAAACACAGTAAATGCGAACTCAATAATTATTCAAATGTATTTCATTAATTATCAAGTAATGATTACAAAAGAATAATTATAAATCACTATGAACAATGATTTCTGTGAATCCAATAATGTTGTTGTTGATGTAACGGCGCCTAGGGTTACACGATGATCTAACTTGACGGCCATAATATTGCTTAATTGTGTTCTTCGAGATGTGAAACCTAGGATTCATATTTATAGACGGTTTGAGTTGGTTAAGGAAACACCGGATCTATTGGGATTTGTTATTGATTGTGTTGACTTGTTTGACTTGTTGATATTTGAGGTCACACAAGTATTCTGTTCTTCCGCAGGAGTCTTGTCGTCCGCAGGAGTTTTGTTCTTCCGTAGATGTCTTGTTCTTCCGTAGATGACTTGGTCTTCCGTAGAAGTGTTGTTCTTCCGTAGGAACTCTTTCTTCCGTAGGAGTCTTCACTTCATGCAATCCTTGATCATCCTCAGGAATATATATGGGTTAACCTATAGATTCAATGCACATATATATACATATATAATTGACAGTTACAATTATTAATTACAAGACTTGATTAAAGTTCTAAGCCTATACAAAATGATCTAGACCTATACAATCTAGATCCAACAATACTCCCCCTTAGGCTTAGCTCCTTGTAATCAGTCCTTTAAAACTACAAGCTCTTTCACTCTAGCTATCATCTTGTTGTAGAAGTAAGATACAACAGTCTTCTGATCGTCGTACTTGTACTTGATCTTCATCTTGCTGATCTTCTTCAGTGTTTCATAGCTCAGGCCCAAAATGTCTTCTTCAGTCGTGAGTGTTTCCACTACACTGTCGTTATGTACAATTTCAAGCTCATCTTCTTCTGAAATTCTGAGTTCTGACACTTCTTCTATTATGCACCCTTTCAGCTGCCCAACTTCATGTTTTCTCCTCTTGTATGCCTTTGCATGCAATTTATCTACTA
>BJCN01196665.1:2183-12350 GCA_018326445.1 Flaveria brownii
TGTTTTGGCTGTGTTAGGCTGTCATTCCAGTTGTATTTGAGTGGAGTTTCTTAATAATTTAGGTTAATAAGTGAGGGTCATTGTCTAAGAGTTTATTGTGTGGATTTTATTCAATAAAAAGAAAAGAGTCATGCGTGTGTTTTCCCACAAAAAAACAATATTGTCTTTGAGTTTCTGTGACCGATTGGTATCAGAGCAATAAAGATATTGGTGAAAAGCTGCTGCTTGAATATGAAGGCTGCTGCGAGGTTCTAATCAAAGGGATGTTTGGGTAGCAGTCAAATAGCAGGCCAGATTTGTGAAGTTTCTTTTTTGTTTCTGTTGAAAGATCAAAGGGTTGTGAAAGCCAGTTGCGAGAAGCAATCAAAACAAGGTGAATTAAGTGACTAATCGACTGACGAAAGGTTGTGTGACGCAACTGCAGTAGAAGGACAAAGGTGTGATACTGGTGTGGAGAAGAAGTTGTTTAATCCGTGAAGGATTGAACCAAGTTTCTGTGAAAGCGGGTTCGAGAAGAATTGATCCACGATTGATTAGTGTAGGAAAGCGGGTGATCTGTGTAAGGAAGCGAGAAACTGATATGTGAGAAACAAATTGTTTTTTGTGTATCTGTGTGAAACAATTTGATTTTTTCTACTGAAGTTTGAGTGAAAAAAAGGAGGGAGGATTTTTGCTATAGCTGTAGGAACTATTTGTTGTGTTTGCGTAGAAAGATTTCTTTTTGTGCAGAAGAGAGTGTTAATTAGGTAGTTCAGTAATGGCTAATCCAGCAGGGTGATGGTACCTGCCCGTGAGTCGAGCATCGTGTTTCTACAATGCCCGAAACTGACTGTTACTAATTACACTGCATGGTCTATTATGATGGAGACCATTCTAGCAGCACATGATTTGCGAGAAGCCATTGATCCTGTGACAAGTGGTGCAATAGACGAAAGAAAGAAGAACATGGCAAAGGTGATATTATTTCAGGAGATTCCCGAAGACGTTTTGCTTCAAGTTACAAAGCACCGAGATGCCAAAGATATGTAGGATGCACTTCATGTTCGTTACTTGGGAGTCGAGAGGGTTCAAAAGGCTAGGCTGCAAACACTGGAGATAATGAGGATGAAAGAAACTGGAAGCATTGAAGAGTTTGTGGGTAAACTAAATGGAGTGCAATCAAGGTATAAAAGTCTTGGGTCGTCACTTGAAGATGAAGTACTTGTGAGGAAATTTCTAAACTCAATGCCTAGAAAATACCTGCCTATTGTGGCATCAATTGAACAATATTCGGAGATTGAATCAATGTCTTTTGAAGAGGTGGTGGGTCGGCTAAAGGCGTATGAGGAGAGAATGAAACCACAAGAAGACCAAACTGAAGACACTTAAGGTACACTCACTCGTGACGATGAACAAGTTAAAGGAAGATGTAGCAATTGTGATTGCTTCAAACAGAGCCGTGGGAGAGGCCGAGATCGAGGAAGAGGTTTTGAAGAACAGCCTAGTAACAATCTGCAGGAACACAGTGGGGGATGAGACAAATCATGAGTTAAGTGCTATAGTTGTAAAGACTTTGGTCACTTTGCACATGAATGTCCAAAGTCAAAACCAAAGCACGAGGAGGCCAACTTGGTTTGTGAAGATGATGAGCCGGCTCTACTTTAGAGATGGAAGATCACATCAGGATTAAGGGGGTGATTGTTTGAAGTTAATCCTAATTGTGGTTCCTATGTGGAAGTTTAGAGGGGAAATAGTTAGGAGTCTAAAAATAAGTTTGTTTTATTTAGTAGGTCTTAATTAGTTTATTTAAGGTATTTAGTGCTTATGTTTTGGCTGTGAATGGGCTGTTATTCTAGCTGTATTTGAGTGGAGTTTCTTAGTAATTTAGGTTGGGATTAGTATAAATGAGGGTCATTGTCTAATAGTTTTTTTAATGGTTTTTATTCAATAAAAAGAAAAGAGTCGTGGGTGTGTTTTCCCATAAAAATCATTGATGTCTTTGTGTTTCTGTGACCAATCGGCTAACATCCGGACCAATAACTATTATGTAGTAACTGAATTTAAGCTATTATAGGTCTAAAGAGTGATCAACTTTTGTGAAATGACCAGCAAATAGGTGGGTTCTTACTTTCAGTCTAATGAGATATTAGTGGCAGGATAAAGTGAAGAAGGGGAACATGGAATCCTAATGTTCTGGGCAGAAAGAATGGTTATTAGTTAATATTATCTATTTATCATCATATGTGGGGCATTATATTGTATGCTTATCTGTTTACTTTAGTATTCATCCCGTTCACTGCATGAGTTGTGAAATCCTTGTGCTACTACTAAAAGTCTAATCAAACAAAGAGTTGATACCTTGATTGTTATAACCATTAGTTTTTGTGAGCTTACATGTGGCTAGACTTTTTGGCTTTCTGAAACTTCAAATCTTTGTAGTTTGAATTATTCAGCCATGTTTTTTTAGAGGGGAGGGGGCATGAGTTTTGTTTGTGTGACACAATAAAAATCTAAGGGCCTGGTAATTAGTCCTAGCTGGACTTTAAAGTATTGCAAGCGCCAAGCAGCTTCATGTGAATGACTTTCAACAACCTTGCACTTAATTTTTGCCGCTTACTGTTTCAGAGCAAGAAAGAGCAGAGCGAGAGAGGAAAGGAGATCTTGATCAATATGAACGTTTGGACGGGGATAGGAACCACACAACTGAACATCTTGCAGTTAAAAAGGTAAGTGTGTTGGGCCTGCTTTTACCATCAAACCAAAACAGGCCTGGCCTGGTGGCCCTCAAACTTATTGTAGTGCTTCTAAATTTTCTTATAAATTATTAATGCGAATAATATGATTAGAAATTAATATTATTACAATAATTATGATCCAACTCTATGAATAAACATGATTTAGGAAGTTGTTCATATTAAGAGACTTTGGGCAAGTTTCAACTTGTCTGATCTGTCCAGTTCATTTGACCTTACCTTTTATCGCAAACATTTCCTTTTGTCCCATTTGAGATAAATACATAGCCCGAATGGCCCATTCATATGTATATGGCTCCAAACTGCCTTCTCAAATGTTGAGTTCTGTTTAGTGTTATTGTTTAACGACTAGTCTGCGTGAAATTTTCAGTATACCAGGACTGCTGAGAGGGAAGCTGCACTGATAAGACCAATGGAAATCTTGCAAAAGACAATGGATTATCTTTTGAACTTGCTGAATCAACCATATAATGATCGATTTCTTGGTTTATATAACTTTTTGTGGGACAGGATGAGGGCCATCAGGATGGACCTCAGGATGCAGCATATCTTTAATCTAGGAGCTATTACTATGCTGGAGCAGATGGTCAGTTCCTGACTCATAATCTGTTGTTACTCCATTGAAACAACAATACTTTGTACAATATTATTATTGTTAGATGCAGTGGTATTTATGCCTGTTTTGAACCATTGAAACATACCACGGAAAATGTACATGTTACCCAAGGCAGCAATTTTATAACATCTAATCCTAAAGCTCTACGCGGTGCAATTTTATTGTCATCATATAATGTAAAGGTGTGTGTTTTTTATCATCTCTAATGGGTCAAGCGGGTAATATGAAATAGTAAAGCTTAAAAAAGAAACGGGTCAAATATGTTGAACGAACCGAAAGTGAATTTTTTATGCATACAACTTTCTAAATCGTTTTATTCAGAAAGTTAAGATTATTTTTGAATCAATGTATTTCTGTAATTATATTTGACACCCTCTTTATCTATAAGTAAGTGCAAATTTCGGAGGAAAATTGTTTGGATAAGCCCATTCAAGAAAAAATAATTGTTTTGACTGACCCATTACCCAAGGTAACTGATCTGCACATGTTTCCACCTCTACATATTCTACATTGCCCATTTCTACATTTAACATTATGCTTTTGGTGAATTTGGATCATGATCGGATTGCTGTTTCTCAATAATTTTTGTTGTTGGTGATGTCAGATACGGCTTCATATTATCGTGATGCATGAATTATGTGAATATACGAAAGGAGAAGGTTTTTCAGAAGGATTTGATGCGCATCTTAACATAGAACAGATGAACAAAACATCTGTTGAGTTATTCCAGTTGTATGATGATCACAGGAAGAATGGAACAGAGGTGCCTACAGAAAGAGAATTTAGAGGCTATTATGCACTTCTTAAATTGGACAAACATCCTGGCTATAAAGTAAGTCATCTGCCAGCATGAATTCTACTCCTCTTTCTGTAGCCTATAGTCTTCTTACGAGTGAATATCATTTAGGTAGAAGCTTCAGAGCTCTCACTTGATCTTGCCAAGATGACACCTGGGATACGACAGGCTGCACAAGTTCTGTTTGCTCGTAATGTAGCTAGGTTTGTCTAATCTTTGATAATAATTTTTATTATCTCTTAACAGGTCTCATTATCTTTCTCTTGTTTTCTTATTTCAGAGCCTGCAGAAGTGGTAATTTTATAGCATTCTTTCGGTTGGTTAGAAAGGCTAGCTATCTTCAAGCATGTTTAATGCATGCCCACTTTGGCAAGGTCTAGTCTTTTGCTTTCTTATGCGAGAGGTGGCAAGATGGGCTTGTGGGTAGTAGGTTGAAACAGTGCGGATCTAAATCGTTGAATAAAATAATTTGGGTGGTTGTTTTTCATTAAAAATAACCTAAATTGACCCATTTATAAGTAAATGGGTTGAAATATTCACCTTTAGTTATTTCAAGTGATAAACTTTGCAATCATCAATATTTTCATGGTGATAAACTTTGCAATCATCAATATTTTCATGGTAATACTTGATGTAAATTTACCTGTATTTGAAATTGGGATGGGTGCGGATGATTGTCTTGAGGTTTTCCAAAATTTATGCAAAGGCACATACACTTGATAATGATTCATTTGTGACTTTGATTTTACCAGTTACGAACTCAGGCCCTTGCTGCTCTACACAGTGGCCTACAGAATAACCAAGGAATACCAGTTACCCAGGTTGCCAAGTGGCTTGGAATGGAGGTAATTTCTGTAAAGTGATTTAGGTTTATTAGACACTTGTTATTATTTGCTTATATTACTTTATTTACTTTAATTTAGGAAGAAAACATGGAAGATCTTTTGGAATATCATGGATTCTCTATAAAGGAATTTGAAGAGCCATATATGGTAAAGGAAGGACAATTTCTGAACGGGGACGGTGAATATCCTTTGAAGTGCTCAAAGCTCGTTCATCTGAAGAGATCTACGACTGTTGTTGAGGATGTTTTATCTCCTCCTTCGTTACCTTATTTGATAGAATCTATGCCTCCAAAAGGGCTCCCGGTTGACAGTATGCAACAAGAATCACCCGGTGTTCATAAGGAAAACACTCAGAATTTTGCCAATGTCATTGACAGCCACACGACGAATAATGGAGGTGTTTCATCCATCAAAAATGGCATGCGGCTGCAGCCAATGTTGAGTACACCAGTAGTAGTTGATGATGGTTTGAGTGAAGATCACCCTCACTTGGAAGTTGAAAGTTCTTCACCTCAGGATATCTTCAAAACTACGGACTCTTGTAGATCTCCCAAATCTGTCACTGCAAGTTTCATGAAACCAAGTTATGATAACCTATTTAGGAACTCTCTTGAGAAGCATGACCAATCAAAAATATTTACAAAGAATGTTTTCGTAGAAGCATTGCTAGATGTACCGCCTGTTGAACAAGATCCGATGATCAAGCCGAAATTTATTTCTGTTGAGGACATGGAGTCTGAAAATGTGATTCAACAAGTGGAAAATGAAATTGATATTGATACCTCTGTAGATCAACAAGTTGCTGAAGCAAAACTTAAGCTGATATTGAGGTACTAATTTGTACTATTGATTTGAAAGTATTTTCATGTGATACATCTTTATATCTACTCTGTGGATTTAGGAAATGGAGGCGGCATGCTTTTATAAAAAAGGATTTACGTGATAAAAAACAACTTGCAGCAAATGCTGCATTAAGTTCCCTTTCGTTGGGCCCTCCAATGCGCCACTACAAAGAGGTACAATTGTTTTTTCAACGATCTATCTGTAGCGAATTTTCATCTTATATATGTTTTTCACGGGTTATGACCATGCTTCTCATTGGATCTGTTTTCTTGTGAAGTACTTAAAAGTTTCTGGTGACCTTGACATTGACCGTGTAATGTGTGAGAGATACGAGAAACAAGAAAAATTGTGGTCAAGATTTAATGTTTCTAATGTGGTAGCTGCTACACTTGGTGAACGTAACCAATATCCTAATTGCATTTGCTGGAAATTGTTATTTTCTTCTATGGACTTGGAGGAACCCGAAGGTTCCAATCTGGGTCCAGCCTCATGGTTGCGGTATAAGCTTATGCCCGAAAATGTCAGTAATAATGATGATGATTTAGTAGCATCCTTGCCAGGCCTGGCAGTATGGAATAAATGGGATTATGGAAAATCGTCTAAGGATTTCACTTGTTATTTGTCAGTGGTGAGAAACATACAATCTGATAATTTACTCGAAGAAGCAGTTTTGGGTGCCAATGCAGTCATGTTCCTAGCATCCGAATATATCCCATGGGAATCCCAAAAGATTCGGCTTCATAACCTTTTATCTTTAATACCTTATGCCTCTCGTTTGCCACTTTTGGTCCTACGTGTTTCCTTTGAAAGCAGCTTGTCAACCATAGTCGAAAATTTGGGGCTCAATCAAGTTGATAAATCAAAAATCTGCTCTTTTTCAGTTGTTCCAATAGTTCATAACAAGCAAATAGACGGGAGTTTCAGTGATGAGAATTTAAGAAAGGCACTGGAGTGGCTTGCAAGTGAGAGCCCTGTACAACCTGTTGTTCACCGTGTAAAAACACGTGAATTAGTTATGACACACTTACAATTTGATCCTCATAAAACAAGCCCTGAACTATGCATCTCAGCTATCAATGATGCTTTGGATGAGTCCATTAAAGACATTTGTGATGCTGCAAAGTCAAATCCTGCCAGCTGGCCCTGCCCTGAGATCTCGTTGCTCGATTACCAAAATTTGGGATCTGATCTGCCTATTGTAGGATGGAACTCTGCTTCAAGAATTGAGCCTCTCATTCAAGCATTAAAAAACTGTAAATTACCAAATGACATATCTTGGTGTTCTTTGACCGGGATTAATATCATGAATCAGAAGATACAACTGGAGCACTTGCTGGTGACTTACTTGAGTCCTTTAATGGGATTACCCTTGGCCCAAAAGGAAGCATCGACTTTGGTGCAACATTGTGTGGGACTCGAGCTACATGGTTCAACCTATTATCTTGTTCCAAAATGGATGATCATCTTCCGCCGTATCTTCAATTGGCAGTTGACAAGTCTATCTAATGGCGCGTTTGCAACAGCCTATGTCTTGGAGCGACAGCAGAATTCTTTACAAAGTTTTGAAGACGTATCCTATCATATGATATCGCCACCTCTAGATGAAATGATGCAAGTGATCGTAAGGCCGAGTTTGGAATCAGATTACGAGGAATTGAAAGTGGCAGTTTGTGATTCACCACCCCATGAGGTTGAAATGGTGGTTGATCCAGTGGTAGAGGAAAAGAATTATGTGGAAGAGGAGAGCAAGGTGAATGGGAGGAGCTTAAGCAGGCTGCTGGAACAGTGTAACATTGTGCAGGATATGATAGATAAGAAGTTATCCATATACTTTTAATATACATACAGTTAGTTGTTCGGCTTGTCTTTTGTAACCTCTATCTAATAGATATTAGTAGTGGTTAAGGCCCTCATTTAACACCCACCCGCGAGATGAGCTTACGTGTTATTATTACTGTAATTTGAAGATAAAAGATGTAATTTCATAAGTTAAAAGAGTTCAAAGTTTGAAGCAAAATAACTCCTACCACATCAAACATTAATGAAGCAAAATAACTCCTACCACATCAAACATTAATGAAGCCAAATAACTCCTATCACATCATAACAAAGTTCAAACATTAATAAACCCAAATGTGATATTAACAATCAAACCATCAAAGCAAAAAACATGCAGGAATGATCAAGCCATGGGAATGTAAGAAGAGGTTTCAAGAAGTCAAATTTGATAATAATATGGGCTATAGTAACTTTGTAGCTACTTTGTAGCCGAGCGGAAAGGTACAATACAAGTAGATTGTACTATTTACGTATGTATAGCTAAAAAGTAATTATTTTAAAGTATATGAAAATAGGATTTTAATGGTTTTTATGTTACTTGATGGTTGTTAATGTATCCAAACATACAAAATTGTGTAAACAATATAAAATTTAAAATATGAGCCATTGATATTCGTTTTTATTGTTTTCAAATGATCTTAACTTTATACATATAATACTAAACATGTTCTAGTTATATTTTAAAAATTAAATTTTAGGACATTAACCTTGTAATGCCTGTCATCATCTTAGTTAGATTATTTATTAATATCATAATCTCAAAAATTACATATAAACCATATAAATTTACTTAATAATTTAAGTATCTTAAGTTGTAATAAATAAAATAGCTCATCTATCTGTTGTTCCGGTTATACTAGCTTACAATCATAACCCTTGAAAAAAAGTTCCAAGTTCGAAACAGTCCAAGTACGTTTAGTATCATGAAATTGTAACGAGTAGCTAGAGTAGTAGTTTTTCGAGCAAATTGCCACTTTCTTTTCCAGTTTGAAACAATTCTTCATAACACTTAAGGAACATAATAGTTGTCCGTTCAAGGGTGAATTCAGTGCAGATGATATGATCTTTAACAACAACATGAAGTGGATAGTAGCTGATGAAAGAGGTTACGAGCATGTACGAGTTGGAAATGCTTCACACATTCTACAATTATCGAGAGCAAGCAAGGGTGGAATACAATAGCAAAGAGGGAGGGGGAGCAAGATAGAACCCAATTACGTTGTTTATTGAGCACATAAAAAAAAAATAAGGTTTACGAGTTTAGCTGAGTTTTACATCTCCAAATGGCAAACAACAACCAAAAATCAAACAAATGCCTGCTTGCCTGCCTATATGTGAATTGCCTTATCATAAGCGGCCATGGCAGCCTCCTTTACGGCCCCACTCAATGTAGGATGAGCGTGACAAGTGCACATAATATCCTCACTTGATGCATTGCATCAGAAGTTAATGCTAAAGCCGCCTCATGGATCAGCTCATGACCTGCATTTGAGCACATAATGTGAACACCGATAACCATAATTATCCGTCTCTTTTTCAGCTATTTATCTTCACCAGACCTTCCGCATCATCAATTGACTTTGCCCCAACATCAGAAATTTTCCGACACTGTATGCAATCCTGAGCTGCTTAACCTGCTCCTATGTTTTGTGTAACAAACACCAGGTACCTTATCGTAGTCTACATGCCCTTCCTTACCTGCAATGAACTCCACACAAGCAATACCATCTTCTTCTGCCTTGTGTGGGCCCTGCAATAACATCACCAATCGCGAAAACGCCCTTCACATTTGTCGACAACTGTGAATCTAGCTTCTTGGGGGCTTGTGTTAATGCTAAAGCTCACCTCTTTTCATCATCAATCATGATCCCTGACATCAGAGCCAGTGGCAATTATGATGTTCTTGCCCTTGACTACGGCCATCAATGGTGTCAACACAAACTTCCCATGGCCCTTGACTGACATAGGTCACTTTGTTTTTCTTGAAAAGGCCTTCGATACCTTTTGTCTTGAAAAGGCCCATCATTTCAGCAAGATCAACACTAACATTATCAAACTTCACACCATGCTTGGCAAATCTAGTTTTGGCCTCATGGTACATGTGCCTGAACATCAAATCCTTATTTCAGTTAAAAAATAAATAAACAACAAAACATTTCATCATAAGAAACAACTTTTGTGAATTAATCGAAGAGGACACAGAAGCTCATTCTGGATATATGATACTCTTTTGATTGTTGTCAATGCTTGTGTCTTCATTTGCTTTATGTTCTAAATATTAAAAGCTTTCGTATTACGTGGATGATTGTATCAAATCAACTTTATATCAGATAATTATATTTACAAAAATAAAAATAAGATTAAATACCCTAAAACTTTAATGGAAATTATATTGCTTAATACCATAAAAAACCAACATACCTTTTGATTCTACTATGATAGTCCCTTAACCAAAATTTGGTGTATTGAACTCCATGAAACAAACAAACAAACAAA
>BJCN01196715.1:0-10657 GCA_018326445.1 Flaveria brownii
AAATAATACAACATCGTTACAAAATATCATTCATTGCATTACATCATAAAAGCGTCATTTTACATAAAATAGATGTCATCCCAAAAATGCCAAGTAGGTGCCCCGTGCCATCCTCAGCAATTCTTACCTGTCAACTTGAAAATATATAAAAGTCAGTGTTGCTGAGTGAGTTCTAGTTTTTATAAAATATAAATTACCTTTCACTCGTTAAAACAGTTACTATCGCACATGGTCACACATCATACATTTCGTTCTTATCGCACGTTTCGTTCTTATCGCACGTTTCGTTCTTATCGCCCGTTTCATTCTTATCGCACGTTTTATTCATTTTGTACATATCACACATTTTATACGTTTCACACTTTTCGCCCTTTTATTATTATCTTTCACTGAATCTAGATCCTGTCAAGCTTTACCATCTTCATGGCATGGAACCACAATTACTAAGATCGAATGACAAGGATCCCATTTCACACGTATGGAACAGTCACTAAGACTGACTCCCCTATGTGTGGGAATTCTCATGAGGTAGCCAAGATCGCATGCTACATAACAAGGTTAATACCACATCGCACGTATGGAGCAGTCACCAAGACTAACTCCCACTGTGTGTGAACCCTCATGGGTTAGGCAAAATCGCATACTATTCCGCACACAGTTGTTCTAACAACTCACATGGAGTTGTGAACCTCATTCCACTTTGCTTGCAAGGCTTTCATTCATTCATTAAGCTTATTATCTTATTTCTTTCGCTTCATTAAGATAATACTTTACGTATATTAACATAATCGCATTACGTGAAGCCACCTAAATAATACGTATTAAGGGAACAAAACTTACATCACACATCATCACACATCATCATGCATCATCACATATCATTATCTAGCACCCCTATCTAATCACACATCATCCATCACCAAAAGTCAAATTACATCACCCCCGGGAATATTCCAAGGTAAAGCCTACACTTTACATTTTTTCCAAAATTCAGAAAAATTTTCTAAGTCTTAGGCACATGGGCACTATGCAGGCGCATGGGCACTATGAAGGTGCATGGGCACTATGCAGGCACATGGCCTTCTGGGCGCATGGGAACACTTAGGCGCATGGGAAGGTTCTGGGCGCATGGGCACTATTGGGGCGCATGGGCACTATTAGGGCGCATGGCTCAACACTTAGTCATTCTGGGCAAATTCCAGGCATATGGCTCCTATTCTAAGCCACAGAAGCACATTCATAACATCATTATAACATCATACCCACCCAAAACATACCCCACCCACATTCCTTAATACATACACATACGGGTAATATACCCATTTTATAAAAACATACATACATGCATTTTCCAGCCCCAAAATCAGTTAAAACATATAAAAGGGGGGTTCTAGAACTCACCTTTGCAACTCACAAGTGTATCTTCTTCCAAACTTGTGTGCACAAGAGTTCAAACTCCTAAAAAAAGCACAACAAACCACCAAAACACAACAACACATAGAAATCATTTTCTAAGGAGGAAAATCTCAAAGAACCGAGCCAATTAATATCAAAATATTCACCTTCGAACTTCTTCTTCTTTCTAGTCCTGAAGCTTTCTGCTCTTTCTCTCTCTAAAATCCAAACAAAAAGGTGAAAAGTAACATGGTATGGGCGGCCATATTGGTTTTGTACAAAATATAATATATTATTTTGTACTTTTACACCTTTAACTCCTCCATTTGGGTTTTATTACATTTCATCCAATTTATTCTTCCTTTTTACAACTTTTAAAATATCCGGGTGTTACAGCTAAGATCAGTAATCAGATTAGATTGACTTTCAATCAATCTATCATATTCTTCCATGGCAAGAGTCTGTAGGGTTACATTATCAACATGCCCGCTAATTTCTTCTTTAGCTTTATGGACAGCAGCCTTCAGCTTATCAATTTCTTTGTCTTTCTTTGCTTTTTTGGCCTCATGTCTGTCTTTGAGTTCTTTGATATCTAATTCTTTTTCATCCAACTCTTTCAGTCTATCTTGGATAATAACAAATCTTTTGTTCAATAGCTTTTCCATCCATTCCATTTTCATCAAAAGCTCAGTGATTATTTCATCCTTCTTATTAGGTTGATTGATTCCTGATTCAGCATAACTTTTAAAAGGACCTGGCTCTGATTGAGCTTGGCTCACTGGCATTCTCATAGTATGACCCTCCTCATCTGGAGATGATTCGGAGTAATCTGAAGAAATGGTATATTCACCAGGCGCTATAGAATAAGTAGTTGTTGGAGAAGTATGTGGTGGGGAAAAGTGAGTTGGAAACATATGTGGAGACTGAATAGGTGATGGATAGAATGGAGAAGCAATTTTAGCTTCTTGAACAGAAAGTCTTGTGTGAAGATCACCTCATACATCATCATGTGGTGACACATGCCTTTGTTCCTCCATTGCTTCTTCAGTATGCTCATCAACATGTTATTGATCAGGAGCAACTTGTTCTTCTTCTTCATGTGGTGGCTCATCTGCTAGAGACACTTTTTCTTGTTCAGTTTGTCCTTCAATTACATCTTATTCATTTATCTGTTGTAACATCTAAGGAAGTAATGGAAAGAAGGTCCCACTGTAGAAATTCCTAGGAACCATCTTCTTTATGTTCATGTAGGACTGCACATTGTAGTGGGGAATGTCCATTATAGGTCCTACAGGTGTGAGTTGGGGAAATTCTTCATTGATGAGGCATTGAAGGAATCTTGGGTGCAAAAGGAAGATATGTCTTCTTCCTTATTAAATGTTTGACACCAGGCCATTGAATAAATACATAGACATGTTGAATGGTCTGTTAGTGCACAGAGCACATATAGCAGATGATTTAGTCACAGTGATATCATTCTATCTTGTCTTTCTTTTGGATAGACAGTGCTGGAATAAGTGTATCAAGAATCTCCACTACAAATCTACCAACCCTTTGGCAGCTTGCTTTCCTTCATATCCTTCTTCATACCCTGTGTTGTCAAAGAAGGACATGATCTCCACATCTTCAAGTTCTTGAGGAGTGTTAGCATCATCACCAAACTGTAGACACTGTCTCACAGTTTGTTCAGTGATGGAAATGGTGTGATCATTGGTGATTCTTCCATATAAAGTCTTGACACCATCAATATCTCCAACTTTAGCTCTTCCCTAAAATGATCTTAAGATGTTCTCATAGATGACTGGTCTCACTATAATAGCAGGAGCAACTCTAGTAGTGATGATAAATCTAATCATGTCTCTGAGTCCTTTAACTTTAGGGACATCAGGGTCAAGAAATCCACTGACATTATAGAGTTTACTCCATGTGAGATTTTCCATTAGCTTCTGCACAAGATGAATATGAGTTAGTACTTGACACATAATCATCAATTACACTGGTGAAATCAATTTGATTGGTTCAAATTTTGATTTTATTTGGTCAAAATTGATGAATCATAGGTACTTTTTCATAGCAATTTGAGCTAACTTGATTTTATAATGCATGACTAGTTTTATTATGATTTGTCTTTGATTTTGATGATAATTTTATGTTTAAAGTCTATTTTAACTTTCAAACTTATGTTTTGAAGTCGACATTATAGTATGATGATCCCCTGTTCATGCAACAATCCTAGGGTTTTGAAAATCACTTTTTCAAGTTAATTTTTCATGATCATTTGTGTTTTTGAACTCAGAAATGTCTAGCAATACTTAGTTTGATGATGATTTTGCCAAACTTTCTTTATGTTAGGGTTCTGAGTTCATCATGTGTTCGATGGTTAATCGTGGATTTTGCTGAGAATCACCTTGTTTCGATACTATGATGGTTGAGAATCGAAATAGAGGTAATACGATGTTTAAAGAACACAGAAAACAGAATGATGTTGATGATTTTGATGATGGATGAAGAACAGTAGGAAGGTTTTCGCTCGTCGCACTTTAGCGTCACTCAAATTTGAAATGAATTAAATGACCTCTGATGATCTGTTTAAATAGTCAATTTTAATAGCTTTTACAAATATACAAGTTTTCAAAACAAATGTGGTCGACTACTGTAGCAAATATGAAAGGTTAAAACTATCAGTATTTCTTTATTGTATCAAATGCGAAAGAATAAACTTTGGCAGCATTTGTGTACTGTAGCAAATGCGGAAGATTTAAATTGTCAGATACTTGAACACTGTAGCGAATACGGAGGTTAAGTTAATATGTGTTTTTGGACTGCAACAAATGTGAACGTTTTAACTTATCTAGCATTTTTTCACTGTAGCAAATGCTGAAGAGTCATTTGTCTTCCCGTATTTACTTTAACTAATACGGATGCACAACCAACTTGTCCGCATTTTTTGAACTTCAAACATTATGATAGAAGAGTGTGAGCATACTTCTAATTTGTGATGATACAAATACAAACCAAGTTTAGTATTGATTTCAGCCATATCTGGGAAATGTGGCTGAGAAAATCAAATACGGATGAAGAACATTGTCCGCATCAGTTTTCATACTTGAAAACTTTTTTGTAGATATTTGTTGTGAGACAAATGTAGTAGAGTTAACTTATCTGCATTACTTTCACTTGTGTTTTTCATTACTCAAAACTATTACCCGTATTAGTTATGTGCTTGGGTTACCTTCACCCATGTTAACCACTGCTCTTACCTGTATTAAGTTTTGAACGTGTCAAATCTTAATGTTTCTACTGTGGGTAGTTTTGAATGTTTTTTGCTGTGATGCTTGATCTTTATAAAGTTGTGTCTTTTGCTTTTGATGTTATGAAGATGAGTCTTTTGCTTGATATTTATGAAGTTTTCACTTTTGCTTGGTTTGTTAATTCTTGCTTGGATTGACTTGTACATCAGATGTGATAGAAGTTTCACAGTGTTGACTGATCTTGGACTTTTGTGCTTCAAGATGTCTGCAAAAACTGAGATACCATGGTATAACTTCTGCACCAACATAGTCAATTTTCTTATTTTTGTATTTGTTTTTTATTTTTATATATTTCAGAAAGGAAACGGTTGTACAAAATGATGAAAATATTAATTACCCCCCTAAAGTTTATATCTATATGGGATAAAAACTTTAAAGATTAAAAATCTTGAAGAGAATATTGTTATGAATTTTGTTTTCTTATCTATACATGATGTGAAGATATACCTTTCTTTGGGATCATTTCAATCTTAAACTCATACTTGGTTAATATTTTAATACTAGTGATCTTATCATGTTTTGAGTTTATTGGGTATCCAACATGTACCTCACACTCAAAAGCATGGTAAGGTCAACCATGTGCATGAAATGCATGGTAGAACTTTTAACAGCTTACTTGACCGGGTCACTTAAAATATGAAATCTCATTTTGCTTGATCCTCATTGGGATTCATTTGTTTTGATCCTTTTATCTGTTTGATCCGCATTGAGATTCTTTTAACTTCACTTTGGTAGGTGATCCCTGTTAGGATTTTTTTGCTTCATTCACTTGGAATGTATTTAATTCTATTGTTTCATCCAAGTTGGATGCGTTCCTCATTGGGAATCTTGTTGGATCCTGGCATCATGTAACACCCCAACCCGACAAGGCTGACATGTCACTATCACGATAATCAAAATCCAAA
Organism: Flaveria brownii; assembly: GCA_018326445.1. Taxonomy (NCBI): domain Eukaryota; kingdom Viridiplantae; phylum Streptophyta; class Magnoliopsida; order Asterales; family Asteraceae; genus Flaveria; species Flaveria brownii. The sequence continues at coordinate 5,612 of BJCN01196715.1, forward strand.
ACACAATTCCATAATTGATAATGATTAAAAGACTAAATTCTAGAAAATAAAACATTAGTCTAAAACCCAATCAAAGTCTATTACATAAAAATAAATAAATACCAGTCTTCTTTATCCAGATTTCCGCTCTCCACTCCCCTTCCGACTGGCCCTGCTGACCTGACGTGCATCAAAACAAAAGCACACCTGAGCCTAACACCCAGTAAACGGAATGGCAGATAGCAAAATAAACAGATGTAATGATAATATAGAACATGATGGCATAATGTATATATCAACAGAACATAATCCGAGCTAATAATCATATCATATAATAATTGAACAGAGGGAACACATGTAGCGAGCCCGTGAACTAATGTGAAACGAAGTATGGGCAGACATACAAACCATTCACAAGAGTCCTAAATGGAGTGGTGTGCAACCATCCATCATGAAGGACTAACCTAGGATCGATCCATACGCCTCCGAGGAAAATAATAATATAACATAACGGCCAACATAATTTTCATAGTCTTCTTTAGAGACGTCGTGATCTCAGCTCACCGCCACGGTTCGTGCCACGTTATTGATGTTGCAATAACGATTCTTGGTCACCCCCAAGATAAGGAGAGCTCAGGTAACAAATTCAGAAATATAAAGTAGTCTAGCTACTTATAACAAAATCAAAAACAACTAGCCACGTGTGATAGGAATCAAAACTAGAGATGAACAAGAATCAAATATGAGACAAGAATCATGAATCCGTACCTTAGCTAAAATTCAAAAACACTTATGTCGATGTTGTTCTCAAATGGTACTAAAACCTACACTTTAATTAACTTGGATCAAAATCATTGGATTTAATTAACCATCTACATATGTTGGTTAGTTGGTGTTCCGACAACAGAGATCTTTCGTGAGTTAGTGAACGACTCAAGGATAACTTACATATATTACATAATTGTTCTAACCCTTAACCGGCTTCAATGCATGGAGATCTTGTGACAATCAACCCCCTGAGTAACCTATTAATCTTGTATAATTATTATTTACTTTGAATTATACCAAATAATAGTATCTTTTATTGAACTCTTGACTTGCCCATTTAATAACTTTATTAGTTTATTTAAATAACCAAATATGGTATACACACATGTGCATTCTGAAACAACCATTATTAAATTAAAAACCTTATTTCGCTTTAAGAAAGAAAGATGACACTAGCTCAAAATTTATATAACAGTAGCTTTTATATTTAATATAATTCAAGGCTTGGTTAAGTGTGTATGTGTGCACAGGGTTAAAATCGAACGTAGACTAGAGAAAACTCAACACTAGTTTGCATGTGCATAGGTGTCAAGACATAAACCGGTACGGTGTGTGAAAACAAAACAACCCATCAAATGTCTAACCTTTAAAAGCCATTAACATGTTTCATCAACTCAATAGAAATCTTAATTATTTAAGTTTAAAGGTATTAAATTTATAAACCATTGATGATCCATGTTAGCAACCAAAACCCGTTAAAGAAGAGGCAAACTCACACCAATACTTGTAATCCAATTATTAGTTCGTAACAGATTCTAATTTCATGAATTGCCGGAACCCAATCGAAACGTATGAAAATATTTGACGATCCGATTTTATTTTCTTTTTACCTTGAGTAGTTGACTACACCGAACCAAATTAAAGGAGAACTTGATTAGCAAGAATGGTTGTTTGTTGAAGTTGTTAACAGAACATAGTCAATCACTAGCAGATCAACTCCGACAAAACCGAATTGAAAACTAAAGAGGAAAAGTCACTCTTGTACCTGTTTGCGGGTCGGAAACAAAATCGATGAATTCAAATGAATGGACTGTTGTTTATTGCAACAACAATTGATTCAACAAAGATGGTGAGGTGCAATGATGGCTGCATTTGTCACCCAAAACAAGTTAAAATCTTTGATGTCGAAATTCCATAACAAGAAGGATATAGAAGAAAGAACACATGGCTTGGTACCTGAGTTGCTAATCAAAATTGACCGAAAGTCGGCAAGTCTCGGTAGCCCCAAGAATGCTCTCAGGATCCAAAAGGTTTCAAATCAAAACCTAACTATATAAGGTGGTGTTGCAGCCCTCTCAATCGCTCGAGCCAGGACGCAAGAGATGAGACTGAAACAACTAGATGGAAGCAAAACGAAGATGGGTTCATGAGGTGTGTTTGGAATCTGTTGGGTATAAATTGGCTGATTCATAAGAGGTTTATATCCCATCTTTCATAAGTTTGTTTCAGCCAAATAAGCAGAGATACATGGAAACCAATTTGTCGAACAACCCGCAACAATTATCTTTAAAATCATGAGCCGCAAGTGTCGGTCAAACATGACAACTTAGATTTTTGACTTTACTATTTAAATCCTCTTTTAGGTTCTTTAAGCAATCATTATTATTATTATGATTATTATTATTATTATATTTATTTTACGTGTATTATAATTCTACCTCCCATAAAAAATTTACCTCGAAATTTCTAGGTACGGATCGAATGAAGTTGACGACATAACCTGTACGGAGTGGTAAAAATTTTGAGTGAATGAGATACTCATAAACATTTAGATGCATGGACGAAACTAATCTAGTAAACAGAGACACGTAACTGATAGTCTGATAATGAGAGACAGATAAATGAAAAGTTCATAACTTAAAGTCAGGACACATCAAATGAAAATACACTGAAACAAAATACCAAGATGTAAATAGATGCGGATATTGAGGATGGATTGTATGTTCCATCTCTCATTTGGCTTTGCGTTCAGAATGGTTCTTCCATAACACCTTAACAAAAGGAATAATTTTCTTACGCATAATACGTTCTTGTCGGACAAGAATAGCTTCTAGTTTTTCCACTAATGACAAGTGAAAGACGTCATGCACATGTGACAGTTGAGGCGGCAATGCTAAATGATATGATACTTCACCAAATCTCTAAAATCTCAAATGGTCTGATGAATCTAGGAGTGAGCTTTCCTTTGATGTCGAAACGACGTACACCTCTACATGGTGAGACTTGTAGAAATACTTTGTCACCAACATTAAACTCCAAAAGTCGACGATTTCGATCTGCATAACTCTTCTGTCTACTTTGGGCCTCCTTTAACTTTTCTCTAGCAATGGAAACTTTCTCATTGGTAATTTGTACTAACTCAAGTCCTTCAATAATCTTTTTACCGACGTCTTCCCAACATATAGGCGCTCTACATTTACGACCATATAACAACTCAAAGGGTCCTATATCAATGCTAGCTTGCCAACTATTATTGTAGGCAAACTCGACCAAACATAAATATTCATCCCAATTCCCAGTCCACTCTAGGCACATGCTCGAAGCATGTCCTAGAGGGTCTGAATAGAAAGTTTTGATTGGCCATCTGTCTGAGGGTGAAACGTTGTGCTAAACCTCAAGTTAGTACCCCACGTGGCTTGTAAGCCCTTCCAAAAAGAAGGCGTGAACCTAGGATCTCGATCCGAGACAATAGAGGCCAGAGTGCCATGAAGTTTAATAATCTCTTTCATAAAACCTCAGATAGTTTGCTAAATGAGAATCCCTACTGTATAGGAAGAAAATGAGCAGACTTTGACAATCCGTCGACCACAACCCATATCGCATCATTCTTCTTGAATGTTTTGGTAAGCCTGTCACAAAATCCATCGAAATATCATCCCATTTCCTTACTAGAATAGGTAGTGGTTGAAGCATCCCACTAGCTGTTTGATGCTCAATCTTAACTTGTTGACAAGTAAGACATCTGCTAACAAATCTAGCCACGTCTTCTTCCATACCATTCCACCAGAAACTCTGATGAAGATCACGATACATCTTAGTAGATCCAGGATCTTTTCCATCATCCAAATTCTGTACAATTGCCCAAAGTTCACCATCATCTTTTTGTGCATCCTTAATTTGAGATACTAGATCTGACTCAATCTAAAGTCTGGGGAGATATCCATCTTTCTTACCCATCTGTAGAACAATACCAAGGCTATCAAGATCAGTAATAATCTGAGGTTGTAACTGGAGTGAGGCACCATCCCTGAACTCTTTCGGCTAAGAGCATCAACTACCACATTAGTCTTTCCTGGATGATACTGAATGTTGGCATCATAATCTTTCAATAGCTCTAACCATCACCTTTGTCTCATGTTTAATTCATTTTAAGTGAAGATATACTTCAAACTCTTATGATCGGTAAAGATATCAAAAGTGTCTCCATAAAAACAGTGACGCCAGATCTTTAACGCGAAAATAACAGCAGCAAGCTCAAGGTCATGCGTAGGATAATTAACCTCATAAGGTTTCAACTATTGTGAATCATAAGCAATGACCTTTCCGTGTTGCATCAACACACATCCAAGCGCTTTTTTCAGGCATCACTGTAACTCTGGTATCCACCCGTACGCGATGGAAGTGTAAGAATTGGGGCAGACACCAATATTTTCTTAAGCTCTTTGAAACTTTTATCCACCTCATCATTCCAAAACTAATTAACCCCTTTCCTTAGAAGTTGCGTAAGGGCAGATCCATAACAGAGAATCCTTCGACAAATCTACCATAGTAACCAGCATGACCAAGAAAACTCCGGACTTCTATGGCTGAAGTAGGTATTGACCATTTAGTGATTGCCTCTAGCTTTGTCGGGTCCATCATAATACCATTTGCAGAGACCACATGACCCAGAAAGGCTACTTGACTCAACTAGAATTGACATTTTGAAAACTTAGCATAAAGCTTTGTTTTACGTAAAGTTTCAAGCACGATACGAAGACGGAAAGCTGATTTTGGAACGTCAGAATCTTTAATCTTCGACTGCTGATACCCGGACCTCAAATCAATTTTAGAGAAACACTTCGCACCCTGAAGCCGATCAAACAAGTCATCGATATGAGGTAGAGGGTAACGATTTGGAATAGTGATCTAATTTAATTCCCGGTAGTCAATCTTTCTTCTTCACAAACAAAAACGACACCCCCCAAGGTGAGACACTTGGTCTAATAAATCCAAGATCTAATAACTCCTATAATTGCT
>BJCN01196862.1:3417-19068 GCA_018326445.1 Flaveria brownii
GGACAGGTGCGAATGAACAATACGAATGGGGTGTTCAGTCGTACGAATGGATGAACGACTGAGTTCAATCATGCATATGGAAGGTGCGAATGAGTTCAGTCGTGTGATTGAGTCAATCGTGCGACTGAAGCTGTTGTTTTTGAAAATTTGAAGGTTTTTGACACTTTGACACAAAATTAAGAATTTTCACAAACCCTAATCTGCCGTAAGCCGAAAATCGCGAACTTTTAGATCTGGAAACGTCGAAAACACTGTTTTAGCTAAAAAGATGGTGTTTTTGAATGCAAAATGTGAGATTTACACCGAAAACGATTGAATCACACGCAAAATCAAGAGCCAAGGCTCTGATACCACTTGTTAGGACTGTGTACGTACGGAGTACTAACTGATTCTGCGCGTATACCACTCAAATAGTGTGGAATCCTATTTGATTGGCGATCCAATCAGTGAGACCGACAATCTGATCAATCCTTAGGATGAAACAAACGTTAAGAACATACTAGAATTGATCAGAGACGAACTATGAAGTTGGAATGGTGAACAGGGTCGCTCTGGACGGCTAGGGTATGTGTATATTCGAAGTGTTACGTTTTTCCATGAATTAAGTGGTATTTATAGGTTTGGTGCCCTCATTCGTGCGACTGAACCATCAGCATGGTTCGGTCGTGCGACTGAAGCATGCGGTTGATCCATCCGTATGACTAAAGGTCCAGTCATGCGACTGAGTCAATCTCATGTCACAATTGTGCGACTGATCCAGTCTCCTGGTTCAGTTGTGCGACGGGTCCATTAGCATGAAGTGTTCATGCGTATGGTCCATTAGCATGGTCCATTCACATGAGAACTACATACGATTCACAAACCTATATAGTTAGTTCAATATGTGTTATCACACAATAAACAATGAAATATTAAATATTATAAGCATCAAATACATATTGTATTTCATTCATACCTATTCAATTACATATATGTAAAACATGAAAGACATTTTACATTAAGCTCCTAAACTAGGTACATATGTATCAACAATAACATATAATATGTTTGTAAATGTTCGAATGGTAAAGTAATTAGAGCATATCGATAGGTAGCTAGCCTATAATCAAGTTACTTAGCGTTTCAAACCGAAGCTGATTGTTTGTATGTTTGTTGCCTTCCCGTCACGTCTAACACAAATAGTGATAAATGTTAGGTCAATTACACACCCATTTGACCTTCAATCAAGCTAGTGTGACTAGCCCGGGTGGGGTTTGTCAAACGCATTAGTACTACTCAGAATTACCTCGCTACACATTACTAAAGGTTCGAGAATGTAAGGACTTTTAAGTATGCTTGCACTAACGTAACAGGCGATAAACAATAATACCAAAACCATATTGTAAATATGTTTGCATGTTTTCTCCCCCAAAAAGGAAAGAAAGGAAAATAGGGGCCGTGAAGACTCACCTCGAATGCGTTGCAATAAATAAATGTAAGCACAAAGGACCGGGTTTCAATTAACCTGTGTTTCATTCAGTGTATATATAATTACTATTAATTATTATTTACAAATATAACAGTCGTAAGGTTTTGCGTTCACATCATGGTTACGATGTCGGTTATCGATATTTCCCCACTTAAACGCAAGCACATAATATTGCAACCCCAAGGTACAACGACCCAAATATAACACACACAATATATTACAATTACATAATATCTATTATTCACACATAGCAAATATATATATATATATATATATATATATAGATGCATATTTATATAAATATAGCAATGCATGAAGAACTCACTGCCAACACACAACAATAATAACTAAATATATCATTATATACACCCATGCATATGCATACATACGGACGCATGTACATGCATGCCAATTAGCAATCCAAGCAATCTTAACCCCAAACGCCCACTGTGTCATTCACCCTCCCTTCATGCACCCACATGAGGCTTCATCCCCTTCCCATGCGCCTAAAAAAATACATACACATACATGTATCTCACGGTCAACACCCCGCTAATATATCTCCATGCATATGACACTTACAAATCCCCATACATACATTCAAATGTCCACATGAAACACCCCCATACCCACCTCATATGCCTAAACTCACTATTGAATAAGTGATACAAACAAAATACACAATGCAATGAACCTTCACCAAAAACATGCCCATGTACATCCGTATTCTTCACACAATATAACTCATATTAATCTGCACCACTACCTACCCAATTGAGCCAACATAATTCATATATATATTCACGCATGAAATCATCCATCCATGCACAATTATCCTTGGATATACACCTACAACCATATGTACATGCATAGTTATAGATCATATACATATGTACACAACCATATATAATTCAAGATAACACCTCCTAATTACCTCAACCACAACCCATGTGCTGTCCCCATGAAACTCTCGGCTGCACATGCATATACACATTAACATACACACCTTTATTTATATATATATATAAACACACACTAAACACATACATTACATATTCACGGCTGCACATACAAAACACACATGCCAAGTAAATACACACACACCTTCATGCGCCTGCACGACTTCATGCGCCCACGGTTAACACACCAAACATATATACGTACGCATGCATAAACATACACGTACGTACATACGCACCGGAATGACCATGAAACAAACGCACGTAACTAGCATACAATCACCGAACCCGAATCGAAACCCATAACCGTGACGTAGAAAACGAGATGAAACCATGATCGTAACCGTAACGAAAGCAAATCTTAAGAGCGTTCAAGATTAACGAAAAGAACTCACCATGTGGCGGAAGAGGGGCTGCGATCTTACAGCGGATGTGTCGGAGGAAACGGTTATGAACGATCTTGTCGGGGTGCGTCGTGCGGTCAAGAAACTGCCGGAGAAGGGTGCTGCCGATGGTGGTCGTTACGTGACCGAGGGTTGCCGGCGGTGGAGAGGGAGTCATCAGAACTAGGGTCGCCGGAGGGGATGCACGAAGGATGGCTGATCGAATAGGGTTTCGGTTGTTGGTGTTTGTGCGAATGAAGGGGAGGCTTGTGGATGTGGGAACCGTAGGGGGGATGGGTTGGTTATTTATTGATATGAGTTTTTACAAATTAACACTTTTAGTCCCTAGATTTGTATAAGTTTTGACTTTAGGGTTTTAGTTTGTTTTAAGTGTTAGTTTTGGTTAAGTTAGAGTTATATATTAATGGATTGTAATATTTATAATATTACTACTAATAATAATAACATTAACATTTACAAAGATACTAATAATAATAATTATTATTTTTATGAGCAACGATGGACAGTTAAAGAAATAGGGACGATGTACGTCTGGAAACGTGAGTTGTCACAATAAACATCATAACCCAACATTCATAGCAATCATCTAGACATGACCAACATGATAAATTCATCACAATTCATCAATCTCATATCAAAATGTTTCTACTTATATGAAGGTATGAACAACACATCAAATCCATGAATTTCTTGCATAATCCATATAGATTAACATTCATATAGCATAACTAACATCATATCATCATCAAACAATCATAAATTTCAACTTTTTTCACTAATTTTGAATTAGGGTTCATCATAAATCAAGAACAATGAAAAACAATGAAAATCTAACCTTTAATTGCGTAGAAATCAAGAATTGAACTTGCTAACTTGTTGTAATGATCAAATCCAAGCAAAATCAAATGGATTAGGTTGTTCTTGAATCAAATCACAAAGGGATGGGGTTTGGGAGATGTTGCGGCTGAATGGGGAGGGATTAGGGAGGGTTAGGGTTTATTTTTTAGTAATATTTAGTTTTTATGATAATTTTAAACTTAATCCTCCTTGTTTAAAATTTATAAAAACCAACCTTTTAACACTTTGTAAATAGATTTTAACTACAAAACACAAGTTTTGCTAATCCATAATCATATATATTTTCAACTAATCAATAAAACACATGAAATAACTATTACACGTTGTCACGTTATCAAGTAAAATTCACAAATAATACATTAAAATTCATGAATCGCATAACCATAAATTAATAATCCAAATTATTAACTAAATTATTATCTGTTTATTATAGATAATTGTTATTAAGTCACCAACGTTCAACAACAACTAGTGTGTGCTTACGACAAATGTATGCAAGACCTAACATAACTAACGGAGTTTGGTAACGGAAAATTACCAGATGTCACATTATCCCCATGTTGAAATAATTTTCGTCCTAAAAATTGCATTACATGGTTTCAGTGAACCTTTACAATAGGAATCTTGCTCTGCTTCAAGGTCTTGATCTCACGATCCATCACCTCAACTGGTTCTTTGACAAAGCGTAATTGCTCATCTACTTGCACTTCCTCTAGTGGTACGACCAAAGTCGCATCAGATAAGCACTTTTTTTAGATTTGAGACGTGAAATACATTGTGAACGCCACTCAACGAATCAGGCAGGTCTAATCGATACGCCACTGGACCTAGTCTTTCCAGAATATCAAACGGTCTAGCGTATCTTGGATTATGCTTGCCTCTTTTTCCGAACCGAATCACACCTTTCCATGGCAAGTTTCAGCAAAACTTTGTCGCTGACCTGAAACTCCAAAGAATTCCGTCGCTTGTTCACATAGCTCTTCTATCAGTCTCGCGCTACAGCCATATAATTTCATATATGTACAATCTTCTTGTTAATCTCATGCACCATTTCGGGGCTAGTATATTGACTATCACCAACTTCTCCCCAACAAACTGATAGTAAACTTAACAGCCATCACACATGTTTGTACAAGGGGCATATATATGTATATATCACTTTAGAGTTAGTGTCGGCCATCTTCCCTACAAGTATTACCCATATTTATCATACAAATGCTAGTCAATGTTAAAAAATAGTTTAAGAACATACTTCAAACTTTTAAAGTTTTAGATACTTCACAACCAAAAACAATAAATCATTTAAAAAGAGTACTGATAGAATAGAACTTGCCTCAACCAGCATCAAAACAATCACACAATCCAGCAAACCTCAAATGCACTTTTTCTAACACAGGTATCTAATTTCCAGGTATAGTGTTAATCATAGAATATCATCATTACATAATCTTAACTAGATTCGTTTTTAATGTTAACTTGTATACCTTCATTGATTTCCAACTAGCATAATAGGGTATATTTATCCTAACTATATGGAAAAACAACCCTATTCCCTTATGGTTATATTACACATTATTTATACGGGTATTATAAACCTCTGTCTTATATCAGGTGTCTTTTCCGGTTGCTATGGGATTTTATCCCACAACTATACCCTGAGCACGTATTTTGTGCCCTGTGAGTATCCTACCTACATACCTGTTACATTCCCAACACGACTTCCCCCTATCCTAATAGAGAGAGCGGGAATTTTCCATAACCTCCACCGTTCTTATGCTATATAGATCTGCACACAAGCTGAAGAATACTACTCATTTTTATACTCAAAACAATGTTAAAACATGGAGTGGAATGCCTATAACACCATTCCCAAAATTATGACGGCCTTTTTCTCTCTAGAGAGAGAGATATATCAATAGGTGCATAAATGATGGAGGCCAAGGCCCCCTTTTATAGGTTGATTCTGGCTCTGGTGCGCCCCACATCGGCCTAAAGATATGTGTCATATCTATTTTAATTGATGAGTCATTGCCATGCGTTAAAAACAAACTCTTCTAGAACAACCTTTATGTTATGACCCATATTGAAATTCGAATGCTGGTATCCTAACCCGATGAGGGTCTCATCACAATTTGGATGAGGGTTGTATTAGCTGAACGATGGTTAATTCCTTCAATCTTATTTTCGCTATTCCGACTTCATTATAAACTCGGAATTGAGTGTCGTGTTTGCTAACATTCCACTTTTGCAATTCACTATCATTCTCAAGGATTTTCACACTTGAAATGTCTTTATAAATGGATATATATTTCTTTTGAATGAGTTCATTTCTTCGTATCATGTTTGCTTCTCAACCATTTCCAGCTCCGGTTGAACACTCCTCATTAGGGGTTTTACATTTTGTCCTCCTTTAAGGGATTTCATCCTTAAAGTTCAAGAGTTATTTAAACAACTGAGGATATTTGACTTTCATGTCACAAGATAATTCCCTAGTCTTTTTATGACCTCTTTTTTTTCCACTAAACTAGTGCCATTTATATTGTTTTCTTTCATAATTTCCTTTGTTGTATCAAGAATCCTTATAGGTCTTTCAGTAATATTTAACTTTTCACTAACTTGGATATCTTCTAGAGGTACAGTTTAAGATAGTCAGTAAAGCACTTTCTTAGGTTAGACATATAGAAGATATTATGTGCTCCTTTCAATGCTTCAGGTAATTCTAGCTTATAAGAAACTTCCCCAACTCTTGCCATTAATTTAAATGGACCAATATACCTTGGGATAACTTCCCTTGTTTTTGAATCATATGACACCTTTACATAGAGATACCTTGGAACTCTAAAGGTCGTCTATGATTATCAGCATAACTCTTCTTGCTATCATTGACATCTTTCAATCTCTTCCTAATCTATTGGATTTGGTACCATATAAATAATGACATCATATATATAGCACAAACATTATGGCACCTAATTCTAAATTGTGTGTGGCATAATTCTTCTCATGAACATTCAGTTGTCATGATGCGTAGGCTATAACTTTGTCTTGTTACATTAGCATGTAACCAAGACCATGATGTGAGGCATCATGATATACCATAAAATCCTCATTCCGTTATAGTAATGAAAGGATTGGAGCACTGCTAAGTTTCTTTTTAATGACATTAAATGCTTGTTATTTTGGTCCCCATATAAATTTTTCCTTCTTTTAAGTCAACGTGGTTAAAGGCGTATCAATTTTGGAGAAGTCTTGGATAAACCTTTGATAATATCTTGCTAGACCCAAGATGCTTTTAACTTCGGTATGATTCTTTGGAATCTCTCAGTTTGTTATACTTTCTATTTTAGATGGATCTACTTGGATTCTAGCTTCATTTATCATGTGACAAAGAAAGTAAACTTTTCTATTCTAGAAGTCACACTTATAGAACTTTGCATAAAGTTTCTCTTGTCTAAGAGTCTCCAAAACTTTTCTTCGGTGGTCAACATGATCATTATGGTTCTTAGATAGATCAGGAAGTCATTGATAAAGGAAATGTCAAATTTATCCAAATATGGTCGAATACTCTATTGTGAGATCCATGAATGCAGTAGGGGCATTGGTTACTCCACATGACATGACCAAGAATTTATAATGCCATAACACATCCTAAATGAAGTCTTAGGAATGTTTTCTTCTCGAAACCTTAAATGATGATATCTAGACCTCAAATCAATCTTGGAGAAATAGCTTGCTCTTTGCAAATTATCAAACAATGATCCTTGGTAAAGGATACTTGATCTTGATTGTCAATTTATTTAACTCACGGTATCAATGCACATCCATATTAAATCGTCCTTTTTCTTTACAAATACAACTGGTGCAATCTACGGGGACGTACTTGGTCTAATGAAGCCTAAGTCAGGCAAATCTTGAATCCTCTTCATTAGTTTTGTAATTTAGATGGTGCTAAATGATAAAGAGATTTGGCAACTAGTCTTGCCTCGGTTACTAAATCGATATAGGAAATCTATTTAAATTTAGAAGGTTGTCCCAGTAAGTCATTTGGGAAAACATAGGAGTGATCACATACCACCATAGTATCAAAAATCTATCTTTCAGGCTTAGCATCTTAGGTATACAATCCCTGCCTGCTATCATTAGACTCTTATTAGCCATAATTATAGATATTATTTGAATCTTTCTACCAACACTATCTCCTAAATTAATATAGTTTCATGGGCATGTATTTCATGCCCTTCGGGTATCCTACACATACACATAGTGACTTGCTGTAGGCTAGCTACCTACTTGTATGCTTTGATTACTAAATCTGGAATTTCATTACTATTAATTACTGTTTTCTGATAAACCTATGAACTCACCCGTCTTTATAATGATCTTAGCATGTTTTCTCTCGGGTCGTTGATATGACACGTCTAGGAATACCGCATTCATTGCATATCATCTTCATTTGCTTATAAACTGATTTTATGGTTTAATTACATTTACATTTTCTTAAATTGGTTTAGGCACGTGTTTGCGCAGTTTTTAATAGTTGTTTAAACGTCTTCTAATTTTCGCTTCCACAATACTTAATCATGTTTGGTTTATTTCACCATTATCAAGTAACTTATATGTTTTGTAATTATCGAGTCGTTTGGTGTAACTGGTGCTTATCTGAGATCCTGGTTATGTCACACGCCTGATGGTAAAACCTTATTAGTGGATTTTGACGGAGTGACAGATTGGTATCAGAGCATTACTTATAGCGAACTAAAATCAACTTTTGCATCTCATTTGCATTGCATTTTAGACTATAGCTGGATTTGCATTAGTTACACACACAGACTGTTAAGCAATACTTGCTTACTGTTTACTTGCTTGGGCTTATTTCTATGGGGGTTTACTACAGGAATGGCATCTTCATCACGAGCCCTAGGTAAGGGACCAGCGTGTTCCGAGTCACCTACTCCTCCCGTACCTGATAGAGGACCTGACTGGCCTCGACTTCCTTTTCCTAATAAGGAGGTGAACTGGGATCAACCATTCACGATACCTGAACGTGACGCTTCAAGCGACTGGGATTACTATCCTACTTATATAGACCGTATGGTGTACAGGAAGCGTGTTCCAGCCCTACCTACTACAAGGCCTAGGACTAGGTCGGCGACTGCCACTATGGCATCTACCCTTCTTCCTGCTGACGTTCCCCTCGAGCGAGCCATTGCAGCCCTGGTCGCTGTACTAGATACTGATCGAGTATGCATTAAAGGACTCACTAATGAGAACTCTGCCTTACGATACAACATGAATAATCTACGCTTGAAGGTGGATACACTAGAGGACAGACTATCGATGTCCATTATTGGGCAACATAAAATAGGTGGCAGTGTGATGGCACTCTCTGACCACATGAACAAGCAGGATCATCACAACTTAGGGGTGGAAGAGAGACTGTCTGGACTCGACGCACAGTTAGCTGCACTTCAGATAATGGACAACCCAGTGCCTGAGGAAGACCCGGATGAGGACCCAAAATAAGAACCTGAAGAAGCACCTGAGGAGTAACAAGAAGATGAACTAGAGAATAGCACGAGATCCGTTGATTCGAACTGATTCTTAGCTTGCCTATTTCTTATTTCTTAGACTTTCTTTCTTTTCACACCTAGATGGGAAGGGTTGTTCCCATCCGACTGTTGTTTTTGAATTTTAGTATTTGGTTTGATTCATTGTAGACGTACTTACAATTTATTTGATTAGAAATTATTATTTAAGCTTATTAGTTATGAGTGTGCTAAATTCTTTAATTGCTTATACTTAAATGAAGTTAAATATGTTGGATATTTGCTTATTTATGTATGTTGTGATCTTAAATAATATCTGGAAGAGGATGTGGACGTGGTAGTGGTAACATCACCATGATGCCTGCAGAATTGGTGATACTGATCAATCAGAATGTTACCGCAACATTGCCAAGCCAACACCCTCCACAGCCGAACCCTATTGGTAAGCACAGGTTTCCTTACCCCTTATCCAAATCCATGTGATAACTCTCCATAACCTAATATCAATTCCAATATCTAATCATTATACTCAATTCATTTCCAGGACAACCGACTTGCACATACAAGTCCTTCATGGACTGTAAACCTAACCCATTCAAGGGGACTGAAGGAGCAACGGGACTGCTCCGTTGGTTTGAGAAGTTGGAGTCAGTGTTTGAGATCCGTAACTACCCTGTTGAGAGTAGGATGAAGTATGTTGTTGGCATGATGGACGGTGCTGCACTGAGCTAGTGGAACACTCAAGTCCAGATGTTGGGCGTTGAAACTGCAAATGTCATGACATGGGAAGAATTCAAGAATCTGATTAAGGAGGAAAACTATTCCAGGGATGAAGTGCAGAAACTGGAAACTGAATTCTAGAACCTGAGGATGGTGGGTTCTGAGATTGAAGCCTACATATCTCGTTCTCATGATTTGGATACTCTATGTCCTACTATGATCAACCCAGCTTACAAACAGGTTGAGAAGTATATCGATGGTCTAGTACCGGAAATACAGAGCATGGTCAGCACTGCTAGACCAGCTATCATTCAGGAGGCTATCCGACTGGCATACAAGCTGACAGATTAGGCTGTCCAATGATAACAAGAGGAAATAGGAACCTTCTGCCAGTGGGAAGCAATCTTCATCCTCCACTCATCAGCAACAGCAACATAAGAAGTTCAACCAGTCACACCCTTCTCAAGACATGAGCAATTCTGGTGGCTACCATGGCAATCTTCCAAAGTGCAATACATGTAAGTTTCATCACACTGGGCAGTGCACGAGGAACACTTGCGAGAGATGTGGAAAGTTTGGGCATATTGCCAAAAATTGTAGGGTAAACCTCTTAGGAAAAGCACCTCAGCAGTAGCAAAACTACAATCAGACTGGGTGCTATGAATGTGGTCAACCCAGTCACTTTAAAAGGGAATGTCCGAAACTGAAATAAATGGTAAAAATGGTGTTGCTGATAAACCAAAGGACAATAACAATGGTGGTGGTGGCGGTGGTAGAGGCAAAGCTTTCATCATGGGCTCTGGTGAGGCTCAAAACGACCCTACTGTAGTGTCTGGTAGATTCACTGTTAATGGATGTTATGCCTCTGTTTTATTTGACTCTGGTGCTGATAAGAGTTACGTGTCCACTAAGTTTAGTAAAGTACAAGGAGTGGTACCTACTGACTTGAATTCTGAGTATGCCATAGAAATTGCTGATGGTAGGACGATAACGGCAGCCCAAGTGTTTAGAAATTGTAAGCTAGGTTTGTCTGGACATGCCATCCACATAGACCGTCTTTCTGTCACACTCGATAGCTTTGATGTATTATTCGGAATGGATTGGTTATCCAAGAACAACGCTGAGATCATTTGTAAGGAGAAACTGATCAAGTTACCCATCTCGGGTGATGAGATTCTTACAGTTGAAGGTGATAAGGTTGATGTTGTGGTCGGCATCATCTCATATTTGAAGGCTCAATTAGGAAAGGGCATTCTGCTTTATTGGCACTTGTTACAGAAATGAATGTGGATGAAAAGCATATCAAAGATATTCCAGTTGCTAGAGACTTTCCTGAGATATTTCCCGAAGACCTACCTGGCCTTCCTCCGCACAGACGGGTAGAATTTCAGATTGAGTTAGCACCTGGAGCAGCTCCGATTGCTCGGGCACCATACCGCTTGGCATCGAATGAACTACAAGAGTTGTCTAAGAAATTACAGGAATTGTTAGACAAGGGATTCATACGTCCCAGCTCTTCACCCTATGGAGCTCCAGTGCTTTTTGTGAAGAAGAAAGATGGAACTTTTAGAATGTGTATCGACTACTGGGAGTTGAACAAGATGACAATCAAGAACAGATATCCACTCCCACATATTGATGACTTGTTTGACAAGCTGCAAGGATCAAGCTACTATTCTAAGATTGATTTGAGATCAGGCTATCACCAGTTCAGGGTTCGAGAACAAGACATCTCGAAGATGGCGTTCCGGACTCGTATGGGCTCTATGAGTTCGCTGTAATGCCTTTTGGACTGACCAATGTCCCAGCAGTTTTCATGGACCTTATGAATCATTTCTGGAAGCCTTATTTGGATAAGTTTGTCATTATCTTCATTGACGACATACTAATCTACTCTTAGAATAAGGAAGATCATGAGGAATACTTGAGAATCATTCTGGATTTGTTGAAGAATGAATAACTTTATGAAAAGTTCTCAAAATGCAACTTCTAGATGCGTGAAGTGCAATTTCTTGGGTATGTGGTGAACGAAAAAGGTATACATGTAGATCCTTCAAAGATTGAAGTAATCAAGGGTTGGCCGGCACTGAAACGCCTGCTAAGATGCGACAATTCGTTGGTTTGGCGAGCTATTATAGACGATTTATCAAAGGATTCTCAAAGTTGGCACGACCTTTGATTGCCCTAACCCATCTACAAATGGGGAAACAAAGAGAAAACAACGTTTCAGGCGCTTAAGGACAAACTCTACAGTGCACCGATCCTAGCCCTACCAGAAGGAACTGATGACTTTGTTGTTAATATGATGCATCCATCCAGGGTTTGGGGTGTATACTGATGCTAAGCAACAAAAGTCATAGCTTATGCCTCTAGACAACTCAAGTTGCATTAGAATAACTACATAACGCATGACTTGGAACTAGGAGATGTAGTGTTTGCCTTGAAGATCTGGAGGCACTACTTATATGGAACCAAGTGCACAATCTATGGAGATCACAAGACCTCCAACACATATATGATGAGAAATAAATGAATATGTGGCAACAACGATGGTTAGAATTACTTAATTATTATGCATGTGCAATCAAGTATCACCTGGGTAAGGCTAATATGATAGCTGACGCTCTCGGTCGGAAGGAAACACCAAAACCTCATCAGTTGCGTGCATTGGAAATGACTATCAACTCTGACCTACCAGTGCAAATCAAGGCTACTCAATCTGAGGCCTTAAAAGCTAAGAACCAGGCAGAATCCATGCGAAGCATGGAGAAATAGTTAGAGATCAAAGCTGATGGAATCCGTTATTTCATGTAACGGATCTGGGTACCACAGTATGGGAATTTACAAGAGCTGGTAATAGATGAAGCTCATAAGTCATGTTACTCGATTCATCTAGGTTGAAACAAGATGTATCAGGATCTGAAGGAGTTTTACTAGTGGACGAATATGAAAGCTGAGATAGTCACATATGTAAGCAGATGCCTAACTTGTTCTAAAGTTAAGGTAGAATACCAAAGACAATCCGGTTTACTTCAGTAACCAAAAATTCCAGTGTGGAAATGGGAGCAGATCTTAATGGACTTTATCACAAAGTTACCTAAGACTCCCAGTGGATGCGATACCATTTGGGTTATAGTAGATCGCTTAACAAAACCCGCACACTTTCAGGCAATTTGAGAGACTGATTGAATAGATAAGCTGACACGTATCTATTTAAGGGAAATAGTTTCTCAGCATGGTGTGCTGATATCCATTATATCTGATCATGATGCTCGGTTCACTTCTTACTTCTAGCAATCATTATAACAATCATTGGGAACGCGACTAGATATGAGCATTGTGTATCACCTGTAAACCGATGGTCAGAGTGAACGTACGATCCAGACACTGGAAGACATGTTATGCACCTGCGTGATTGGTTTTGGCAGTAGTTAGGAAACTCATTTACCATTGGTTAAGTTTTCTTATAATAACAGCTATCATACCTCAATCAAAGCCGCGCCATTTGAGGCACTATATGGACGTAAGTTCCGATCACCTATCTATTGGGCGGAAGTTAGAGAAAGCCAACTTACAGGACCAGAACTTGTGGACGAGACGACTGAGAAGATCGTGCAAATTCGTAACCGTATAGCAGTAGTACGTGATCGACAAAAGAGTTATGCTGATAAACGTCGTAAACCATTAGAGTTTTAGATTGGTGACAAAGTACTCTTAAAAGTCTCATCAGGGAAAGGTGTAACACGCTTTGAAAAGTATGGGAAACTAAACCCTAGATACGTTGGGTCGTTTGAGATTGTCAAACGGGTTGGCCCAGTAGCTTATCAACTGAATTTACCTGAAGAGCTCAGTGAAATACACAATGTGTTTCACGTATGAAATCTAAGAAGGTGTCTAGCTGATGAATCACTTGTCATTCCATTAGAGGAACTGGAAATTAATGAACAACTTTGTTTTGTTAAAGAACTAGTTGAGATTATGGATCGAGAAGTCAAAACCCTAAAGCGTAGCAAGATTCCTATTGTGCGCGTTAGAAGTGTAACACCCAGATATTTTCCTTGAAGCCAACGAAAGAAGAAAAAGAAACAGAGTCCAAAGTTGGGGGAACAAACTCGCCAACGAGAGAAAGCCGGGTGAGTGGGAGTATTTGAAGGGAGAGGGCAGCCCTTTACCCTCTCCCTATACTCACAATTTCAGCAAAAGAAAGAAAAGAGAGAAAGAAGAGAGAAAGGGGAGAAAAAGGGGTGATCCTGGTGGATTCGAGTGCGAAAATCATCGTGTAGCGAGTCAAAACGAAGCTCTTCTTCTTCTAGTAGTTTGTGTGAGTTCTAGGACCCCTATTTTACTCGTTTTCAACTGATTTAGGGCTAGAACACATAGTAAACCTGTTTTTTGTATATGTGTGTGTTTGACCCACTTGGGTGTGTTTGCGTGAGGTGCGTTTGGAGTTGTTTCTGGGCTTGTGTGTGCTTGAACAGTGTTGTGGTATACATTCCTAAGGTTTAAGATGGTTGATTTGGGCTTAGAATGAGTTTGGATGAGCTTGGAGGTCGAAAATAGTAGATTGGGTTCGGGATGAACTTCATTCTACATCAGTTAGGGCTAGGCGACCGACTGAAGGCCATGCGGCCGAATGGAGTGCGATTGGAGTTCATTCACACGACTGAGGTTCAGTCGCATGACTGTGGGTCCAGTCGCATGGGGAGTCATGCGACTAGGAGCCCATTCGCATAGGTGCTCATTCACAAAGTGTTCAACCGCACGAGGTCCATTCGCCTAGTGTTCATTCATACGATTGAGAGTCTGTTCGCATAATTGGGTGTTCATCCGCATTGGTGTTCATCCACATTGGTCCATTCGCATGATGTTCAGTCGCATGGAGGTCGTGCGACTGAAGGGTGCCCATACGCCCAAATAGGGCTGTTGTACCCGAGGAGAAGCATGGTTTAATTACTGACTTTTGGGGGAAAGTGCAGATGTAAGTTTTGACGAGAAAGTTCCCGTAAGTACATGTAAGATGACCGTTGGGATCTTAGGGGGTATGTTGGGCATGACGATGTTGCATATTTATGCATGATGTATGTTATGTATGTATGATGATGCCCTGTATGATGATGCTATAGTGTATGTTGATGTTCCTTATTATGATGTATGATTATCTTTCATGTGGCTTTACGTGTTATGTTAAAAAATGAAACGAAAGTATTATGTAACGTAAAGTGGAAGATAATGAAAGAGGAACATGATGAATGAATGCATGTATTAATAAATGAACAAATGAAAGTAAAGAAAGGCTTGCAAGCAAATGTATGGAGGTTCACACCCAATGAAGGGTGTTAGCTCAACTGTGTGCGGGTTAGCTACCCCAGAAGGATGCACACTGGGGTCCAATCTTTGTGATTGACCATATGTATGGGATCCTTGCTGCTTGTGTGACACACCATAATTTTAGGTTAACACCATTCAGACTGTTGTCATTATCATTGTTACATTCTCGTTATTACTCAAAACGTATACAAGCATCGCCACCGACATCGTTAAATAAACAATGATAAATAATACAACATTGGTGTTTGTAGAGGATTCAAATAAACAGGATTACTTAAGGAATCCACTTAATCAACATAGCTCGCCCATTTACGTCGTTATCAACCGAAACAAATTTGGGAACTCGGGGACTAAGTGCGAGGACCAAA
>BJCN01196919.1:0-16319 GCA_018326445.1 Flaveria brownii
AAAAAAAAAAAAAAAACCCATGAAAGAAACCAAACAACTCGTGAATAAACGAATTGACCGGTCCAACTCGCCGGTCCGTTAAAATTAATCGGTCGTATTCGCCGGAAGTGAGATTAAAACTTAAAAGCCAAGGTCAACGGTCCTGTTCACGCACATCAAGTTTGACCATGAACAAATTGCTGTCGTAAGAATAAAACGAATAGTAATAACAATTCACACGCAATAGAGGATTGTACTCTCCTCCTCTCCACTTGTACGTCAAAAGTCTATCCGAAAAATCAACAGCATGTATCTTCGTTGAAATGGTGTTATAAATGCCTCCATATGTTCATAAGTTCACATCTCCCATTCAGTATATAACCAACACAAAACCCTAAGGGGGATTAACAATTTACAGTTGAACTCACTGAGTTACAACGATGGAGGAAGAACAACGGAAGATGAGCATCAGTCAGAGTTTAGGGAGGAGCATAAGCAGAGGCATCAGCAGAGCCTCCGGCAGCTGGCGGATGGAGGACGTCTTCTCCGCCGGCGGTGGCGCCAGCCGCGACGGCCGGACGAGTCGCCACTCGATGGAGGACGAAGAGGCGCTGCGGTGGGCGGCGTTGGAGAAGCTTCCGACGTACAATCGGTTGCGAACGACGATCTTCAAGTCGTATATTCCGACGGATCAACAGCAAATGCCGACGGAGCAGATGCTGTTGGATGTGCGAGATCTCGATCCGCAGGCGAGACAGAGTTTTATTGATAAGATTTTCAAAGTCGCTGAAGAAGATAACGAGATTTTTTTGAGGAAGTTCAGAGATCGTGTTGATAAGTAAGTTTTCCTGTGATCACAAATCATCGATCGTTACTCGTTAAGTTCATACGTTTGTTTAAGTTAAGTACCAGATACGCACCTCTAATTGCTCTTATTATCGGTTATCGGAACAAAATTACCGGCGAAAAGCTCTGGTTTGTGTGTGAAATAGTGATCGATCACTGTTTAGGGTGCAATTATTGCCTTATTGGTGTAGTGGACTTAATTTTGAGATTATGCAAGTCAACACCCAATTAGTTTCAAGCATGATAATATTTTAAAGTTAAGTTTTACTCGTTGATATTTATTAAAAATAATTATTTCTGTTCAAAAGATTAAAAATATTATTTTTTCTTTAAAAGTTTTATAACTTGTTTTAATTTCAGTTTAAAAGTTTTATTAGTTTGTATTAAATTTATTCAAAATAATAAAACTTATAAAATGAAATTGAAACAACATATGAAACTTTTGATGATAAATTAATATTTTTGATAATTTAGAGAAAAATAGTTAATTTTATATAACCTCAAGGAACAAAATTAAAATTAATTTAATATTTTATTATATCTCTAGCTTTTTTAAGCTCAAAAGCATATGTTATTTATTTTTGTAAAATCTTTTAACTTGAGTGTAACTTGGGTTTTTATGAATATTTCCTAGGTTTTGGTTATTTATGACTTATAAGCGTGTCTTTAGAGCCGAATCAAATCTGTTGGACTAAAAACCAGACATATATATAATTTATGCGACCATATGTAGTTTGAACAATTTTTGTTTGAACTAGTGAGCAAGCTGCTGGTGGGGTTGGTTCAGGATTTCAATTTTTTTACTTTTGATATACTATTTAATACTATATTTATTATTTTAAAATCAATATTTTTATTATTTAAAGCTTCAACTTTACTAATATCATAAATCAACATACAGAAATAAAGTATTTTTATATTTCTTTATACATCAGTATATTTTGAGATTATTATTATTTTTTAAATTTATCTCTAATTTTTCTAACCTCAAAATAGCAGTCTAAATGTCTATGTTGCTAGGAAAATGCTAGTAAACTACTCGAAATCGACTCGAGAAAAAATTAAATCGGAGTTAGCTATCCGATCTAGAAATTTTACAGGGGCTCATTTAATAAATGATATCAAATTGAACTAATAGCTTAAAAACTACCCACTTACCCTGGCTCAGCTTTAGAAATATAATTTTAGTCAATTTTTGTGAAACTTGGTGCATATCCAATACACAATACAACATATGATAATTACTGTTTAGGTGCAGTTGTTGTCAAACTTGAAGTCAATTTTCTAATTCTTTAAGTCAACACGTGATTACTAATAATCATACAATTTTATCAACTACTTTCAGGGTTGGAATCTCCCTTCCAACGGTAGAAGTTCGGTTTCAAAATCTGTCAGTAGAAGCTGATTGTCACGTTGGAGACAGAGCACTTCCAACGCTGGTAAACACCGCTAGAAACATTGCTGAATCTCTTCTAGCGTCCATTGGCATCAGTTTCACTGAAAAAGCAAAACTTCGTATTCTTAAAAATACTTCAGGAATCATCAAACCTGGAAGGTATGCTTCAATCTTAAAGATGAAAGATCATATTTTTTGTTGTAAATGTTATCATCAACAGTTGTTTTGATCTGCAATGGTGTATGTGTTACAGGATGGCACTTCTTTTAGGGCCACCGTCTTCGGGTAAGACAACGCTGCTGTTGGCTTTGGCGGGAAGGCTGGATGCTAGTTTAAGAGTCGAAGGAGAGATCACTTATAACGGCCATAAGCTTAATGAGTTTGAGCCTCGAAGGACAGCGGCTTATATTAGTCAGATGGATATTCATGTTGGAGAAATGACCGTTAAGGAGACACTAGATTTCTCAGCTAGATGCCAAGGAGTTGGATCTCGTTTAGGTATAATCATATAACTAACTTAACTGAATTTGTGTTTATTCGTGAAATGAAAACATATGGTTTATAGTTGTAAACAATGGAAAGCAGAAATGTTAACTGAGCTTGCAAGAAGAGAGAAGGAAGCAGGGATCTTCCCTGAAGCTGAGGTTGACCTTTTCATGAAGGCTACCGCCATTGAAGGAGATCAGAGTAGTTTGATTACTTACTACACTCTCAGAGTAAGAATAAGCTTTAAAGTTGTATAATATGCCAATCTTTCGAATGTCAAAATATTAATGCGTTTGTTACACCTAAAATAAAATCAGATTTTGGGGCTTGATATCTGCCGTGACACCTTTGTTGGAGACCAAATGAGACGTGGTATCTCTGGAGGACAAAAGAAGCGTGTAACCACAGGAGAAATGCTTGTTGGACCGGCTAAAACTCTATTTATGGATGAAATATCAACAGGTCTAGATAGTTCAACTACATTTCAAATAGTAAAGTGCATGCAACAAGTGGCACACCTCACGGAATCCACAATCTTCATGTCCCTGCTACAACCTGCTCCCGAGACCTTTGATCTTTTTGATGACATCATCCTACTATCCGAGGGCCAGATCGTGTATCAGGGTCCACGAGAACACATTGTTGAGTTCTTTGAGAGTTGTGGATTCAAATGTCCAGAGAGAAAGGGTACTGCTGATTTCTTGCAAGAGGTAAAGAATTAAAACTGCTTTATTTGATTATGTACATGTTATATTAGAACATAATTTACTTAACACCTTTGATGTTTATTATAGGTGACATCTAAAAAGGACCAAGAGCAATACTGGGCAGATAGAAACAGAGCATACAGATACATCCCAGTGAGTGAATTTTGTGAACGGTTCAAGAGTTTCCATGTGGGGCAGAAGCTGCAACGCGAGTTATCAGTCCCATACGACAAAAACCAAAGCCACAAGGCTGCTTTAGTGTATAAGAAGTACCTGGTACCCAAAATGGAGCTTTTTAAGGCATCTTGGGATAAAGAAGTGTTGTTGCTGAAAAGAAACGCTCCTATTTATGTTTTCAGAACTATACAGATTGTGTTTATATCATTTATTTGTACAACTTTGTACCTGAGGACTGAAATGCACCACAGGAACGAAATAGACGGATCCCTTTACATTGGTGCACTTCTAAACAGTATGCTTATTAACATGTTTAATGGGCTTGCTGATCTGTCATTCACTGTCATGAGACTTCCTGTTATCTACAAACAACGAGACCTCATGTTCCACCCACCATGGGCTTTCACAGTACCAGCTTTCTTGCTTCGAATTCCCATATCAGTAATTGAAAGCATTATGTGGACTGTTATTCTATACTGGGGCGTTGATCTCGCTCCTGATGCTAGCAGGTAACTAATTATTATTTTGTTTTACTATATTTTGTTAAATATTCAACATTATATGCTAATGTATTATGTTTTGTATACAGGTTCTTCAAGCATCTACTGCTGGTTTTTCTGATCCAGAATGTGGCAGCAGGACTGTTTAGGTTGATTGCAGGTGTTTGTAAGACAATGAACATTGCTAACACCGGTGGATCTGTTGTCCTTCTGCTTATATTCTTGTTGGGTGGTTTCATTCTACCTAAAACCAAAATTCCAAACTGGTGGGAATGGGCTTATTGGCTATCACCCTTGTCATATATCTTTAAATCCATCACCATCAATGAATTCCTGGACTCTAGATGGACCAGCCAAAGAGTATGTTCCAAGTTTTTAACTGAAATCTTTATAATTATTATTTCAATATAGGAATATAATTGATGTTTCAATTTCTTCGCAGAGTTCCGACAATACCACCAACTTAGGATTTGCTGTGTTGAAAAATATGAACGTCCCAACTTCAGAAAGCTCATACTGGATCGGCGCTGGTGCTCTTCTTGGTTTTGTATTTCTCTTCAATGTCATGTTCACTGTGTCACTTATGTACTTAAAAGGTAAGTTAGTTGACTGTATTAAAATGGTTCTTAAGACTCTTGTATATTTCCAATAACTAACCTTGGTGATCCTTTAATTTACTTAACTAGCCCCTGGAAAACCACAAGCAATAATCTCCAAGGAGGAAGCTGCAGCCATGGATGGTCATCCTATTGAAGGATCTAGTTCAAGTATGAAAACCGTTTACAAGAAACTTACTATATATATACACTTTACAATTTACATACATGAAAATGATAACTAGATGTTCTAACTACAATTAAATTTTGTAGAGGGACAGCGTAGGGAAATGCGCCAGATTAGTTCTTCCCTTTCTGATCCTAATGGTGCATCTAAGAAAGGAATGGTTCTTCCATTTACTCCCCTTGCCATGTCATTCGACAACATGAATTATTATGTTGATATGCCTAGTGTAAGATCCTTTCTCTAAAACTTTATTCTATTAATCTATGTGTCATACATCAAAGCTTATGATTATTGTTGAAACAGGAAATGAAAGAACAAGGTGTGACTGAAAATAGGTTGCAATTACTTCGTGATGTAACTGGTGCATTTAGACCTGGAGTGCTTACTGCATTGATGGGAGTTAGTGGTGCTGGTAAAACTACTCTAATGGATGTCTTAGCAGGAAGAAAAACAGGGGGTTATATTGAAGGAGATATTAGAATATCAGGATTCCCAAAGAAACAAGAAACGTTCGCTAGAATTTCTGGATATTGTGAACAAACTGATATCCATTCTCCCACAATCACTGTTCATGAATCTTTGATCTACTCAGCTTTCCTCCGTCTCTCAAAAGACGTTAGCAAGGACGACAAAATGGTAAACCACCATTGATATTGGTGATTAACAAAGAAGCATACCAAGTATCAACAATAATAATAATTCTTTGCTTTTATATTTTCAGATTTTTGTGAGTGAAGTGATGGAGCTTGTTGAACTAGAAAATATCAAGGATGCCATTGTGGGACTTCCTGGAGTTAGTGGTCTATCAACAGAACAAAGAAAAAGACTAACAATTGCAGTTGAACTTGTTGCTAATCCTTCGATTATTTTCATGGATGAACCAACTTCTGGGCTTGATGCAAGAGCGGCAGCCATTGTTATGAGAGCCGTAAGGAACACCGTTGATACTGGAAGAACCGTTGTTTGCACCATTCATCAACCTAGCATTGATATCTTCGAATCCTTTGATGAGTTGTTACTATTGAAAAGAGGAGGTCAAGTTATCTATTCAGGTCCCCTTGGCAGACATTCTCAGCAAATCATTGATTACTTTGAGGTGCATATTTTACTTCCACAAATAACTAAACAAAAATAAATATAATGATGTTAATAATAGTTTTGTATTTTTTTCTCATATTATCAGGCTGTTAATGGGGTTCCAAAGATTACTGAAAAATACAATCCAGCAACATGGATGTTGGAAGTGAGTTCAAGTGCTGCAGAGATGCGGCTTGGTATTGATTTTGCTGAACATTTTGCTTCATCGTCTATGCAACAGTAAGTCATATACATATAATCAATTAACACAAATGTGCCATATTCTTATAAAAAAATAATTATTAATTAATATGATAATCACAGGAGGAACAAAGCTTTGGTGAAGGAATTAAGTGTACCTCCCCCAGGAGCCACTGATCTTCACTTTGAAACACAATATGCACAATCTACATGGGGACAATTCAAGTCTTGTATATGGAAAATGTGGTGGAGTTACTGGCGCAATCCTGATTATAATCTTGTTCGTTTCGCCTTCACCTTGCTTTGTGCAGTCATGGTTGGGACTGTCTTTTGGAAAATTGGCAACAAAAAGTAAAGTCTCGTCACTTGTGTGAATCTTTACTTATAATGTATAATAATACAAGTTCATTTTGTAAACTTTGGTTTCCTCTCCTGATTGTTTATTAAATAATTTCAGGTCTAGCAGTAATGATCTAAGCACAGTCATTGGAGCCATGTACTCTGCTATATTTTTCGTTGGTATTAACAACTCCCAGACCGTACAGCCAGTTGTCGCCACAGAAAGAACAGTCTTTTATAGAGAAAGAGCAGCAGGAATGTACTCTTCGTTACCATACGCCATGGCACAGGTTGGTTTAGAAGTCCCAAAAGAATATATGCTTTACATATCCACAAATTTTAATGAAACTTACTGTTATTGAATTTGGGTTATGCTGCAGGTGATTGTGGAGATACCATACGTATTACTTCAAACAATATATTACTCTGTGATTGTGTATTCCATGGTGTCATTCGAATGGACCGCAGAGAAATTCTTCTGGTCCTTCTTCCTCAACTTCTTCTCGTTTCTCTACTTCACGTACTTTGGAATGATGACTGTTTCCGTCACACCAAACGATCAAATTGCAGCTATATTCGCTGCAGGGTTTTACCTGCTTTTCAACATCTTCTCAGGGTTTTACATCCCAAGACCCGTAAGAACTGAACTTCATCTTCCTAACTGTTTTATTACATACAGTAAAGTTTTGTTCTAGATTGAATTTAGAGTTGACTAACGTTGACTTTTCTCATTTCAGCAAATTCCCGGATGGTGGATTTGGTACTACTGGATCTGCCCAATGGCGTGGACCGTGTATGGATGCATTGTTTCCCAATATCATGACGCCAATCAACCGATCGATGTGCCTGGGCAGTTAACCGACCCAACCATGGCGAACTTTATCAAAGACTACTATGGTTTTGAATTGGATTTCATGGGTCCTGTTGCTGCGGTTCTTGTTGGTTTTTGCGTGTTCTTCGCCTTGCTTTACGCCTTCTTCCTCCGGACTTTGAACTTCCAAATGAGATAGAAAGAATGCATGTAACTCCACTCCAAGTTTGTAATGTTTATAGATTTTTTGATGTTGAAGTAAAACTTTGTTTAATTTTGTAATGTAATTCTACTATCAGTTTGTATTATAGTTCATACGTTTGAATCATATCACACTTGAATACATTGCTGCTGTTGTTTTTTCCTAGAATTTAATGAATATGTTTGTTTTTTGGTATATTGGAAAAGCCTTTGATCATTGAAGATAGCATTACATTGCATTGGGTTAATTTTCACCACTATTAGCTTCGACATAATCATGTGAGTGGACCACCCCCATTAAGAAAATAATTAATTATTCATCACGTGGCTGGACCCCTTGATGTGCACAAGAATTATAATTTAGAGAATCACCTAAAACAACTTTGTATGTTTGGAAACATTTATGAGAATGTCATCATTTTGGTGCTAAGTCGTTGGAGAGTGAGTGAGTTGTCTAATCTTTATACTCTATACTTGAAACCTACAATAAATTATAAAAAAAGGCACATTTAAAATCTTGCCTATTTACATGTCCTTGTTACGCATTTCTTTCATCATGTATTATTTAAGAATAACTTGTTCCGTGATTGTACTTGGAAGTGTTAGAATGAGTCGCTATTAGATAACGCTTCAAATTGGTTCTAGTTAAAAGCCGTTATATTCAAAATCACACGAACATATTCTTTTTTTAAAGAATAACAATTGTTTCGTTTAAGTAATTTTATATGTTTGTGAGTTAAAGTTAAATTAATGGATACAAACAATTCTTCGTTGGGTAGACCTTTAAACGTTGATCGCTTAGAAAATATTATTTTATACATGTTCCATTTGAATTGCAAAACAAATAGAAAAAAATTATTATTTCATACATGTTCCATTTGAATTGCAAAACAAATAGTAAAAAATGTTCAATCATTTGATCCGGTTCTTGAACGCTCTATTACTTTTATTGATTATGATTACATCAGACTTCTTATTGTGGCTTTTAGTTTTACCTGCTTTCAACTACAAATTTATGTAACAACTCAAACGCCATACTAAACATTGTCTCCTTTGTCGGTAGTCAAGCTCTCAAGTGTCCGTAAAAATCACGTATGGTGGAAAAGACATTCAGTCTCATATAAAAAAAAAGCTTTCATTCATCTTCCTAACCGGATGTTGGATGAGTGTAACGAGCCGATTCAAACCGAACCTAAGCTAACCTGGTGAAATAAATTCTGTTTGTGCTAATGACCTCAACAGGGACATGTTCACGTCACCTGCTACTGTGACGCCAATAAATACTCATAAATCCATCCACGTGGTAAACATGGGGTGTATTATGTATACACAAACAGATTACACATCAACAATCAATTCGTTGTACGTAATGCGGACCCATACGAAGAACCAAACGAACGGTGTGTAGTTTCTGCAACGGTGTTACAAACGTCACCATTCATCTATTTCTGTATATAGGCGAGTGAACCCTAGGGTTCATTGGCACATTAGGGCTCCGAAAATGGAGGAACAACGGAGGGTGAGTATCAGCCGGAGTCTAGGTAGAAGCATAAGCAGAGGCATAAGCAGAGCCTCCGGCAGCTGGCGGATGGAGGATGTGTTCGCCACCGGCGGTGGTGCGAGTCACGACGGACGGAGTAGTCGACACTCCATGGAGGATGAAGAGGCGCTGCGCTGGGCGGCGTTGGAGAAACTGCCGACGTATAATCGGTTGCGGACGACCATCTTCAAGTCGTATATTCCGGCCGATCAACAGCAGTTTCCCACGGAGCAGATGCTGTTGGATGTGCGAGATCTCGATCCGCAGGCCAGACAGAGTTTTATCGATAAGATTTTCAAAGTTGCTGAAGAAGATAACGAGATTTTTCTGAGGAAGTTCAGAGATCGTGTTGATAAGTAAGTTGATAAGAATAATAATAATCGATCGTCAGATTCTTCATATAAGTTGATTTCGATGAACAAATTATTCGTTAACCTCTTATTGAATGAGAATCAGAATTAATACGATCTGAGATGTTATTAATCCTGATTCTCATTCGATCAGAGGAACGACTAATCTAAAAGGTTGTTAAGTTGATTAACCTCTTATTTACACAATAAACCCTGAACTTCTGTGAAATGACTATTAGGTACTGAAGTTTCAACTATTAGAGGTAACATTGCCAGATATATGTAACAAGTCTGTGTGAAATAGGAGAAGGTTCATCAGGAGTTGGTAGTGAACTAGTTTTATATCCGTCCGGTGGCCGGGTACGTATTTTAAGGTCATAATGACATCTATAATTTATCATATATTCACATTAACATAATTCTTATAATAAGTAAATTTGGGAAGACAAGTGGTGTAGCAATTATGAAGCAATAGAATAATTCTCAAGGGAGTGTTTGCTTGAAGGTTTGAAATTAAATAATAGGATTGAGTATATATGGCTGGTAATCAGGTCCGATACATGTCTAAGATAGGAAAGGTTTGCAGGACTTGCCTCAAACACACAACAGTTCTTAGTTACTGTTTAGGTTGCAGTTATTGATAGATGGTCATTTTTGGGTTTGTTTAAGTCCATAACTAATTGCTAATGAACATATTGTTGTATAAAATGATTTCAGGGTTGGAATCTCCCTGCCAACAGTAGAAGTTCGTTTTCAAAATTTGTCAGTAGAAGCTGATTGCCTTGTCGGAGCAAGAGCACTTCCCACGCTGGTAAATACCGCCAGAAATATTGTTGAATCTCTTCTAGCTTCCGTCGGCATCACTTTCAGTGAGAAAGCAAAGCTTCGCATTCTTAAAGATACATCCGGGATAATCAAACCGGGAAGGTATGTTTTGAACTTTAAGGTCATATATTGCATACCTGAGAATAGTCTCTCATGTCAACAGCATAGACCATTAAAAGTTGCAGTAAAAAGTACAAAATAGACAAGTATTTCACATGTGATCTATAATGTAACAGGATGACACTTCTTTTGGGGCCACCATCTTCTGGTAAGACGACACTTCTGTTGGCTTTGGCGGGAAGGCTGGATTCAAGTTTAAGGCTTGACGGAGAGATAACTTACAATGGTCATAAGCTCAATGAATTTGAACCTCGAAGGACAGCAGCTTACATTAGCCAGATGGATATACATGTTGGAGAAATGACCGTCAAGGAAACCCTAGATTTCTCAGCAAGATGCCTAGGAGTTGGATCTCGAGCAGGTATAACTTAACTTCACCAAACTTAACTGAACTTGTCAAGATGGAACCTTTGTGTTAATTCTTGAAAAGAAAACATATGATTTATAACTATAAACAATGAAATGCAGAAATGTTAACTGAGCTTGTAAGAAGAGAAAAGGAGGCAGGGATCTTCCCAGAAGCTGAGGTTGACCTTTTCATGAAGGCAACTGCCATTGAAGGAGATCAAAGCAGTTTGATTACTTACTACACCCTCAGGGTAAGCGGTATTCTTTGTAAGTTGTTAATACCAATCTTCCGAAATCAAAACGCTAATATGTTTGTTGAACTCTAAAATCAGATTTTAGGGCTTGATAACTGTCGTGACACCTTTGTTGGAGACCAAATGAGACGAGGTATCTCTGGAGGACAAAAGAAGCGTGTAACCACAGGAGAGATACTTGTTGGACCAGCAAAAACTCTGTTTATGGATGAAATATCAACAGGTCTAGACAGCTCAACAACATTCCAGATAGTAAAGTGCATGCAACAAATAGCACACCTCACAGATTCCACTATCTTCATGTCCCTGCTACAGCCTGCCCCCGAGACCTTTGATCTTTTTGATGACATCGTCCTACTATCTGAGGGTCAGATCGTGTATCTGGGCCCACGAGAACACATCGTTGAGTTCTTCGAGAGTTGTGGATTTAAATGTCCTGAGAGAAAGGGTACCGCTGACTTTTTACAAGAGGTGAAACTAAAAATTACTTTATGTGAATATAACTATGCTGTACATGTTATATGATATCACAATTTACTCGACTTTGTGAATGTTTATTATAACAGGTGACATCTAGAAAGGACCAAGAACAATATTGGGTGGATAGAAACAGAGCATACAAATACATCCCAGTGAGTGAATTTAGTGACCGGTTCAAGAATTTTCATGTAGGAGAGAAGCTGCATCGTGAATTATCAGTCCCATATGATAAAAACCAAAGCCACAAGGCTGCTTTAGTGTATAAGAAATACTTAGTATCTAAAATGAAGCTCCTTAAGGCCTCATGGGATAAAGAAGTGCTGCTGATAAAAAGAAATGCTCCTGTTTATGTTTTCAGAACAATACAAATCCTGTTTATATCTTTTATTTGCACAACTTTGTATCTAAGGACCACAATGCACCATAGGAACGAAATAGACGGATCCATTTACATAGGTGCACTTTTAAACAGTATGCTTGTTAACATGTTTAATGGGTTTGCTGATCTGTCATTCGCTGTCATGAGGCTTCCTGTTATTTACAAACAACGGGACCTCTTGTTCCACCCTCCATGGGCTTTCACACTACCAGCTTTCTTGCTTCGAATTCCCATATCAGTGATCGAAAGCATTATGTGGACAGTTGTTCTGTACTGGGGTGTTGATCTTGCCCCTGATGCTGGGAGGTAACTAAATTTTACTCTACTTTACTTCATTTTAGTAAATATTCAACATTATTTGCTAATGCAATACGTATCATGTTCAGGTTCTTCAAGCATCTCCTGTTAGTCTTCTTGGTTCAGAATGTGGCCGCCGGACTGTTTAGGCTCATTGCAGGAGTTTGCAAGACAATGAACATTGCTAACACCGGTGGATCTGTTGTACTTCTGCTTGTGTTTCTGTTGGGTGGTTTCATTCTACCTAAAAACCAAATTCCAAACTGGTGGGAATGGGCTTATTGGCTATCACCATTGTCTTATATCTTCAAAGCCATCACCATCAATGAGTTCCTTGACTCTAGGTGGACCAGCCAAAGTGTATGTTCCAAGTTCTTAACTAAAATCTTAATAATTATTAATTATAATTATCATTAAATTTCATTTTTTTTGCAGAGTACCGACAGGACAACCAACTTAGGGTTTGCTGTGTTAAAGAATATGGACATCCCGACTTCAGAAAGCTCATACTGGATTGGTGCTGGTGCTCTTCTTGGTTTTGTGTTTCTTTTCAATATCATGTTCACTTTGTCTCTTATGTATTCACGAGGTCAGTTAATTGATTGTATTAAAATGATTCTCAAGATACTAGTATATTTTCAATTACTAACTTTAGTGATCCCTTTGTTTACTAACCAGCCCCTGGAAAACCACAAGCAATAATCTCCAAGGAAGAAGCTGCAGCCATAGATGGTCATGCTACTGAAGGAGCTGGTTCAAGTATGTATCCTGGGTTCCTGAAACATTCTAGTTTTATACTTTACAGTTTACAGACATGAAAATGATAACCAAATATTATAGCTAAAATAAAATTTTGTAGAGGGAAATGTAGAAATGAGCCAGATTCGGTCTTCTACTTCCGATGCTAATGGTGCATCTAAGAAAGGAATGGTTCTTCCATTTACTCCACTTGCCATGTCATTCGACAACATGAATTATTATGTTGATATGCCTAGTGTAAGCGACTTTCTCGAAACTCTTTGTCAATTTGTGTATGTATCATATTCTAAATTTTATGATTATTTTTTGAAACAGGAGATGAGAGAGCAAGGTGTCACTGAAAATAGGTTACAACTACTTTGTGACGTAACAGGTGCTTTTAGACCTGGTGTCCTTACTGCATTGATGGGAGTCAGTGGTGCTGGAAAAACTACTCTAATGGACGTCTTAGCAGGAAGAAAAACAGGGGGATATATTGAAGGAGATATTAGAATATTAGGATTTCCAAAGAAACAAGAAACATTCTCTAGAATTTCAGGATATTGCGAACAAACTGATATCCACTCTCCCACAATCACTGTTCATGAATCTTTGATCTACTCAGCTTTCCTTCGTCTCTCGAAAGAAGTTAACAAGGACGACAAAATGGTAAAATGTTGTTGATATTTTCTATATTAACCAAAATTGTATTAATAATAATATAATAATAGTAATACTTTGCTTTTATGTTTTCAGATGTTTGTGAGTGAAGTGATGGAGCTAGTTGAACTAGAAAATATCAAGGATGCAATAGTGGGACTTCCAGGAGTTAGTGGTTTGTCAACTGAACAAAGAAAAAGGCTAACGATTGCGGTCGAGCTTGTTGCTAATCCTTCGATCATTTTCATGGATGAACCAACTTCTGGGCTAGATGCAAGAGCGGCAGCCATTGTTATGAGAGCTGTAAGGAACACTGTTGATACGGGAAGAACCGTTGTTTGCACCATTCATCAACCTAGCATTGATATTTTTGAATCCTTTGATGAGTTGTTATTATTGAAAAGAGGAGGTCGAGTTATCTATTCTGGTCCCCTTGGTAGACATTCTCAACAAATTATCGAGTATTTTGAGGTATGCCTTTTACTTCCACAAGAACTAAATGTAAATAAAAAGTAGTGAAGTTAATTGGAGTTTTGTGTTTTCATATCATCAGGCGGTTAATGGGGTTCCCAAGATACCTGAAAAGTATAATCCAGCAACATGGATGTTAGAAGTGAGCTCGGGTGCTGCAGAGATGCGGCTTGGTATTGATTTTGCTGAACATTTTGCTGCATCATCTTTGCATCAGTAAGTCATTTACATATAATCAATAGTAACTAAAATTGTCATATATTTATATAAAATTTATATGATGATACAGAAGGAACAAGGCTTTGGTGAAGGAATTAAGTGTACCTCCCCCAGGAGCCTCAGATCTTCACTTTGACACGCAATATGCGCAATCTTCATGGGGACAATTTACGTCTTGTATATGGAAAATGTGGTTGAGTTACTGGCGGAATCCCGATTATAACCTTGTTCGTTTCTTCTTCACCTTGCTTTGTGCAGTCATGGTCGGGAGCGTATTTTGGAAAATTGGCAACAAGAAGTAAATTTTCGCTTGAATCTTGATTTATCAATTATTAAAAAAAATAGCTTGGCTTCTTTTCCTGATTGTTGATTAAATAATTTCAGGTCTAGTAGTAATGATTTGAGTGCGGTCATTGGCGCCATGTACTCTGCTATATTTTTTGTCGGTATTAATAACTGCCAAACCGTACAGCCAGTTGTGGCTACAGAAAGAACGGTCTTTTATCGAGAAAGAGCTGCAGGGATGTACTCTTCGTTACCATACGCCATGGCACAGGTCGGTTTTTTATTCCAAAACAGATATTTATTTACATACTCACAAACTTTAAAACTTAGTAATATTGAGGTTGGGATATGATTCAGGTGATTGTGGAGATACCATATGTATTACTTCAAACGACCTATTACTCTGTAATCGTGTATTCCATGGTATCATTCGAATGGACAGCAGATAAATTCTTCTGGTTCTTCTTCCTCAACTTCTTTTCATTTCTCTACTTCACTTACTTCGGAATGATGACCGTTTCTGTCACACCAAACGAACAAGTAGCGGCTATATTCGCTGCTGGGTGTTACCTACTTTTCAATATCTTCTCAGGGTTTTATATCCCACGACCTGTAAGTACTGTACTTCAATATCTTCTCAGTGTATTATGAGTTTAGAAAGAATTTGACACGAGTTTTTGAATTTTCTAGAAAATTCCGGGATGGTGGGTTTGGTACTACTGGATATGCCCTATGGCGTGGACCGTTTACGGGTGCATTGTATCACAGTATCATGATGCGAATCAGGAGATCGTTGTGCCTGGGCAGACACCTAACCCTACCATGGCAGCTTTTATCAATGACTACTATGGTTTTGAGTTGGATTTCATGGGTCCTGTTGCTGCGGTTCTTGTTGGTTTTTGCGTGTTCTTCGCCTTGCTTTATGCCTTCTTCCTTAGGACTTTGAACTTCCAAATGAGATAGAAAGCATGCATGCATGCATGCATGTAGCTCCAGTCTAAGTTTGTAGTGTTTATATTGATACGGTTGTATAGAGTTTGTAATGAAACGTTATGGATAATGCTAGAGAAGTCAACGCCCCGTCTAATCCCAAGTTATCAAAACCTCATGTATGCGTACTTACATTATTAGACCCCTAGAGCCAACCTACGGTTTGGTTCCCCTCAAAACAAGTAACCTGTTTGAAAAGATGACGGTTTGAAAAAACAAATGAAAACGAACACTGTTAACTTGTTCATCTTCTTCATTTGAATGCTGCTTCTTCGGCTAATTCCTGGACCCTGTCTTATCAAGAGAGATTGGAAAAAAAAAATTGGAATAATTGAGAAAGTTGTATATTATTGTGTGTAAAATAGAGGAGTGTCCTCATCCTTTCATACTAGATTACAAGGGTTCCTATCTAGTGAAATATGAAAACAATATCCACTAAATATGGAAGATAATGGAAACATCATCCACTACATCACTAAATATGGAAGATAATGGAAACATCATCCACTACACCACTAAATATGGAAGATAATGGAGTGTTTCTTTCTTTTTCAACACACCCCCTCAAGTTGAACGGTGGGATTTCCAAAGTTCAACTTGTCCAAGCATTTGTGTAGTAGTCGTTCGTTCACAGCTTTTGTTAGGATGTCTGCCAGTTGATCTTCAGACCTGACGAATGGAAGGGAAATGAGACATGCTTCTAATTTTTCTTTGATGAAGTGTCGGTCAACTTCAACATGCTTCGTTCGATCATGTTGTACTGGGTTCTCTGATATTTGGATTGCAGCTTTATTATCACACATGATTTTACTAGCTTCTTGTGGTGGAAATCCTATTTCACCGAGGAGCCTTCGTACCCA
>BJCN01197062.1:0-17765 GCA_018326445.1 Flaveria brownii
GTGTTCACCGATAAAAGGGATGACATTGAAGTCTGTAAGGTTATATTAGAAAGGCTGATGCAACCAATACAACCAAAGAGCTTCCAGCATGCATGTACTGATGTACAAGGTAGAAGTTACTTCGGAAGTTTTACATTCTTCATACAAAAATATTCTGTGTAAAATCTTCCGATCCCAAAGACCAAATCTTCCGAACCCAAAGATGAAGTGTTCCAAAGCTTAAAAAAAAGTCTTTTGAAGCCAATGAAGTGAAGACTGATTTCTTCCGAAGACAGAGAAGACATGCTTTATCTGATCAACTTTTGCATAAAGCTGACCCACTTTCTGATACAAATTTGAAGACCCACCAACTTGTATAAGTTGGTGAAAAGGTCCATGCTTTTGCAATAGTAGAGTAAGGTTTAGAGTCTATAACTTTATACTTTGTACCTTTTATCCTTTATGTAATATATTAGGATGTGAGCTATGACATGTCTTAGTCACAACTCAAAAGACAATAAGCCTTTTGACTATACATTGATCTTGTTGTCTAGATTAGTGTTTCGAGCTGGGTTTTAAAGTATAGCCAGATATAAGATGTAGTATAAAGTATCTTAGGTTCTTGAATTTTATCTTATGCTTTGTAACCCTTATAATAGAAAAGGAGAGCAACATACAACATTCATGAAAACCATACGTATCTTGTGTTCTAAGTATCTTCTATATAAACCTGGTTCCTTATTTGATTTGTTAAATGTTCTAACACTCTCATCATTGTGAGACTGATTGTATTGACCACCCTTCACCCGTCCGTCAACTGGTATCTGAGCTCTTCAAGCTCTTAATTGTAAGATCTCGCCATCTTAAATCCTCTTAGTTTCACAAATCATTTAACATCTCAAATGGTAGCTATCACAAAGGCTGATATGGAAACCGGTACCATGACAAAGTCTCTACTAATAACTCCTGATGATTTTGATACTTAGTGCCATAGGATGGAAGGCTTCATCAAGTTTCAAGACAACAAGATATGGGGATCTGTTGTGTCTGGATCTCATGTACCATGCAACTCTTCAGCTGCTGGTGGAGGTGGCATAATACCAAAGGAAGTGGCAGACTACTCTGAAGAAGACCGGATGAAATTAGATGTAGATCAAAAAGCCATGACCGCCCTACAAACTACTCTTCCAAACTCTATATACCGAGGCTTCAAGAAGTGCAAGACGACTAAACAACTATAGGATGCACTGAAGCTCATGTATGAGGGGTCCACTGAAGCAAAGGAAAACAAAAAAGACCTCTTAAAGAAGCAATTTTAGAATTTCAACTTCAAGACATGTGAGACCGCGACTCAATAATACTTAAGGTATATTGAGATTATAGACACTCTAATGGATGTTGGAGTAACTCTTAAGAATAGGGATATTATAAGAAAGTTCATGTCCTCTCTTCCCAGATAATGGACACATTATTGTGTGGTCATCAAGAGGACTGAGAAACTCAAGACACTAAATTTTATTGATTTGTATGGTATTCTAAGTGGCTACCATCTAGAGATGAACATGCAAAATCCATCTATTATCTTTAACAATTAGTAGAGTTCACCCCTTCATATAGTTGAAAGGGATTGCAGGGAACCACAACATTATCTCAATTACTACTCTGGCAATTGACAAAAAGGTCCA
This sequence comes from Flaveria brownii, assembly GCA_018326445.1. NCBI lineage: Eukaryota > Viridiplantae > Streptophyta > Magnoliopsida > Asterales > Asteraceae > Flaveria > Flaveria brownii. The sequence goes on from BJCN01197062.1 coordinate 1,665, forward strand.
TTCATTACCTTTTTGGAGATACCAAGGAAAAGCTACATCCAAGGAAGCCTATTCCAAGAGACCAGCTCATCATAAGCCTTTGTGTCTACTGATGAAAGTCCAGGAAACTTTCTCTTCACCTTTGAAGATTTGGACTGTATCCATCGAGATGACCTGGAGTACATAGAGATAGGCCAACAGATGGCTCTTCTCACTCATAGAGCTAAGAAATTCTACAAGAGGCAAGAAGTTTCCTAGCAGTATATCCAATGGAAAGTTTGGACTGGACAAAAGCAAAGTGAAATGTTACTACTATAACCAGATGGGACACTTTGCTAGGGAGTGCAAGGAAAGAAGGACAAATGGAGGCCAATCACAACCTAGACCAAACTTCACTAAGTGAGCTCCACATACTGAGAAGCCTTAGCAGCATGCTGCAGTTGCTATCGAAGAAGGATGCTTTAATTGGAGTTTCTAGGTTGAAGGTGCATCTCCAAACCAAGCACTATTGGCTTACCATAAATAAGCTAAGGATTGGAACATCTTTGTACCCTAGAATGCAATGCTAAAGTTAACAGATATAGGTCTTATAACTTAAAGTTGATATGTAATCTTGAGTGCTTAAACATCTTAAAAGTTGATTTTAGAAGAGCTAAAAATGATTACAAACTTAAAATAGAAGATTTAGAGAAAAAAACATTTCCACTCTTAAGCATGAACATACAAACTAAAGGACTCAGATCAAAGACCTCATCCCTAAGTTAACTAAACGCCAGGCCGAGGTTGTGATGAGCAACGCCAGAGCAGAGAAATGTATTCTTAAAGAAGATAACTTCAAGAACATAATATCCTCATCCTTGTATGAAAAGTGTGTTATCAAAACAAGTAGGGATTGGGATCTAGTGCGATAGCTCCTCCACACACTCTATTGTCTGTAAGATCTCCTAGGTGTGGAACTTGTCAAGATGAGCTTCCTTTTATAAACCCAATTATAGAAGATGATGAAGAGGAGATAGTGAAGGTTAGATCTAAGACTATTAAAGAAGATCATCCTAACAAGGGTCACTATTCTCCTGACGAGAGTAACAAATCAGGGATGATAAAGTCTAAAAGGAAGAACTTGATCAGACCAGCCAAAAGAAGATCAAAGAAGGCTTAAGAGATCAAGGTAACCTTCAACTTCAAGCAGAAACAAGTATTTATTTCTACATTGTTTAAAATTGTGAAGACTAATGACTTAACTTTGAACTCTAGTACCAAGAATTCAATTTCATGTCCAACTCATCCCTATGAACGAATGAAGGCTGATCAGCTGTGTACTACTGGTACACAACCTGAACTGTCCACCTCTAAGAGCAAGCCTTACCCTAGGAAGCTTGCTGCAACAACTAAGAAGATGAAGATGGAGATGGAAAGTGCTCAATCTCAACTTTCTATTCATAAGAAGTATATTAGATGAAAGCTAGTTGATTGCATTACGCGTGGTAGTACTTCTCATTTTGCCATGGATTGCATCTACAATCCCAAAAGTACTATCCACATAACCAAGAAGAAGACTTTTGAAAAGCAAAAGAAGAAGAAATCTTTGAAGGAAAATATCTTCCTTTAGGAAGCTCCAAAATGGAAATGAAAACAAGTTAAAACTTGCCTTTGAAAGATAAATTAGTCTTGGAAGAAAGTAATGCTTCTGAAGCACTAAAGCTTGCTGTACAGAAAGAAAGATCTTCCGAAGGGTCAGTCTCCAAAACTTCCTAAGTATTGAAGGTCAAGTCTAATCTTTCAAAGCTTGTGTGGAAGATGAAGGAAGACCAAGTGATTAGAAGTTCTTCATCATCAACAACAAATGATCCTCAAAGTCCTAAGACCAATGAGGCTTTGGTTTCTAAATGTAACTAATTTTCTCCTTCTTATACAGGAACAACTAAAGACCAAAAGGAATATATAGATCATTTCCAGTGGTTGTTCTAGTCACATGACATGAAATGGCTCTTTGCTTCAAAACATTAAGAAAATACATGGAGGGCCAATTGCCTTTGGAGGAGATGTGGGAGGTTACATTACTGGAAGGGTAAGGGTCACCAATGGTAAGCTCAACATTGAAAAGGTAAAGCTAGTTAAGGAGCTTAGGTACAGTCTACTGAGTGTATCCCAATTTTATGATTCATAACATAACATGCTCTTTAGTGAGCATGAATACATTATTCTCAAGCCTGGGGTGGTCATTCCTCAGGAGCATATCCTGCTTAGAGCCCTAGGAAAAGGAACTTGTACAATATGGATTTGTAGGAAACACCTCCTTTAGGAGAAGTTTCATGCTTTCTATCTAAAGCAAATAGTGATAAGTGTTTCCTTTGGCATAAAAGAATATGCCATGTAAACTTTAATAACATGATTACATTGATTACAAATGATTTGGTAACTGGGATGCCAAATAAAGATTTTACAACTGATGATCACTGTGTTGCATGCCTGAATGGGAAGCTACCCAAGGTGTCTAACAAATCGAATGAAAGGAACTCCATCACTACTCTTGTCAGGAGTCTAGGAAGGACCTCATACTATTTAGTGATCACAGATGACTTCACAAGATTCACTTGGGTATTCTTCCTTAGAACCAAGGATAAGACTTCTGAGATGTTAAAGAAATTCATTCTGAAAAATGAGAATCAATGTGATCACAATGTTAAGACCGTTAGTGTGATCAAGGAACTGAATTCAAGAACCAAATTCTTAACACTTTATGATGAAAAATGTATTACAAGACAATACAGTGCTCCAAGGACTCCTCAGGAAAATGGTATTACTAAAAGGAGAAACAGTGCCTTATTGAAGCTATAATAACCATGTTGTTTGACTCTAAACTACCCATTACCTTCTGGAAGAGGCAGTTAACTACTTGCTATGTGTAACACCCAGTCTCTCATACCACCAATATTGTCCACTTTGCCCACGAGGAGATCACGGATTTGCTTTTGGGTTCCCAGGTGAAATCTCCCAAGGGAGGTCACCCATCCCTAGATTGTTGCTACTTGAGCACGCTTAAATGTTGAGTTCTCCTCTTATCCATAGCCAATACGCCCAAAACGTGTTGGTAATGTTAGGGACCAGACATTCCTTATTAAGCAGGAATCACTCATGTCCACGACCGATGTGGGATTTATGTAGGGTGTCACAATCACCCACCCCCTTGGACTCATCATTCTCGATGAGCCCAAGAAGTCACCATCCTTGGTGAGGTATGTCCCAAATCCCGAACGACACATGAGTAGCACTAATACCATTCTGTAACACCCGACCTCTCATACCACCAATATTGTCCGCTTTGCCCACGAAAAGCTCACGGATTTGCTTTTGGTTGCCAAGGTGAAAACTCCCTAGGGTGGTCACCCATCCCTGGATTGCTACCACCTGAGCACACTTAACTGTGGAGTTCTCCTCTCATCTGCAACCAATATGCCCAAAACAGGGTTTTAGTAGTTAAGACTTATGGTAAGACTCCTTATGAGCTGTGGTAAAAAAAGGAGACCTTTTATTAGTTTCCCCAAATCTGTTGGATGTCCTTCTACCATCTAGAATACTAAAGATCAAGTGGCCAAATTTTTTGAGAAATCAAATAATGGACACTTTATTAGACACTCTTCTCAAGCTTAGACTTATAGAGTATACTATCTCAGAACTCAAGTAGTTGAAGAATCAGCCAATGTGATCTTCAATGAGCAAACTTTCAGTGTGACAGGTTTTGGTCCTGATTGGCTATTTGATCTTGATTTAGTTACCAACTGTTTTAACAAGTCTTGTAAGAATATTTTAGGATCTAGAGAAAACTTATCAACAGGACCTGACCCAAGATTTTAGCTGAGAATACTAAGCAAGAATACTACTTCAGCTTCCGGGGTAACTAATCTTGAAGATGGAGTTCCTATCAGCATAACCATAAAAAATTCAACTGATACATCTGAGGTGCCTACAAATTCCAGCACAAATGCACAAAACTCAAGTAAAGGAGCTTCAAATATAAAAGGAAATGATGGTGGTGATAGAGGTCAAGAATTTATTGATGCCAATAACCACTCTATGGAAGACAACAATAATGTCACACACTCACTTTGATCAAGCTTATCTTGATAAGTGTGTTGATGTTGTAGGTAACACCTCATTGCAAAATTTAAACTTCACAAATTTAGATCTATCCTCTCAACTTACTGTGATATCATAATTCAGGATCCACAAGTCACACCCCACCACAAACATCATTAAATATGTTGACACACGGGTAAGAACAACATGACAAACCCATGATAAAATGCTTACCAATACTCTTGTTTCTTGTCCTAGATAGAGCAAAAGAAAGTTAATAAGGCTTTGAAGGATGGAAGCTAGGTTTAAGCAATGCAAGAGAAGCTACTTCAATTCAAAAAACAAAAGGTTTGCAACCTACGTCCCCTTCCCCATGGGAAGACTACCATAGGAACCAAGTTGGTTGTTCGAGGATACATGCAAGAAGAAAGAATTGACTATACAGATGTCTTTGCTCCTGTGGAAAGACTTGAAGTTGTTAGGATATTCTTGGCTTCTGTAACATCCATGGATTTCAAGGTTTACCAACTTGATGTAAAGTGTGTTTTCTTATATGGGGTGATTGATAAAGAGGTGTATGTCAAACAACCACCTGTCTTTGCAGACCTAGATCATCCTGATTATGTCTGCAAGTTTGATAAAGCTCTCTATGAGCGGCACCAAGCTCCAAGGAAGTGGTATGAGACACTATCTCAGTATCTCTGTCAGTATGGCTACAAGAGGGGAAGTATAGATTGGACCCTCTTTATCAAAGGAACATGGAATGACTTAATGATGGTTCAAATGTATGTAGATGATATTATCTTTATGTTAACTAATCCAATGCTCTACAAAGACTTTGAGAAGCTCATGAAGAATGGATTTGAAATGAGTGCCATGGGGGAACCCAATTTCTTTCTAGGAATTCAAGTGAAGCAAGTTGACAATGGCATCTTCATAAGTCAGTAAAAGTATGTAGAAGATGTACTTACTAGATTCAACATGACTGGATGTAAGGTTGCGAAGACACCCATAGCGACAAACCACTCCTTTGGATATGATCATGAGGAGGTCTCTTATATACCTCATAACAAGAAGGCTTGATATTATGTTTGCTACATGCATTTGGGTAAGATATCAAGCTAACCCCAAGATGTCACGCCTAGTTATTGTCAAAAGGATTATTAGATATCTGAAAGGTGCTCCTAACTTAGGCCTTTGGTACTTATGAATTCAATCCGTATGCTTATACAGATAGTGACTGTGGTGGATGCAACATGATTCCAAAGTCTACATCCGGGGGACATCAATTCCTTGGTAGAAGGACAGTCTTATGGCAATGCAAGAAACAATTATGTGTGTCTGCATCAACTTCTAAAGCTAAATACATCGGTGCCGCTAGCTGTTGTGCTCAAATGCTTTGGATTCAGAATTAGATGCTGAACTATGGATTCAATTTCAAGGAGACTCCAATCGACATTGATATATCTTCTAATGAAAAAAATGCTTTAAAGTACTTATATGTATTTGAAGGAAAATTTTCTTTCGAAAGCATTTATGTCTCGAAAGATTTATTCCCTTAAGAATAAAATTCCAAGTTTTAATCTTTTCTGAAACCAAATATGTCTCAAAAGAGAAAATACTCCATATAATTTTGTTTTCGAAGTAAATTTTCATAAAGCTCATGAATATCTTTCGAAGTCAAAGCTGGCTTTGGAAGTTTTTAATAAAACTTCCAAATACATAATACCTTCGAAATATTTTTGACTTCCAAGAAAACATCCTTTTTAGGCACTTTTTTTAAGGGTGGGACCAATATTCGGATTTTAAAGTTTATCATTTTGCATTAACTTTGTCTCAAATTCATTTCATATATGTACACTCAAACTTCATCTGCACATTTTTTAACCTAAATACATCTACAAACCGACCTTGTTCTCATCTTCCTTCACAATAAAGCTACCTAAAATGGCCAACCTTGACTGCAGAAACCAACCAAATTTTGTCCATGCACCTTCACAGGCAACATAATCAAGTTACTTTTTTAAACTCTAAGAAAGATCCAGGTTTATCAGAGGTTTGTCACTTTCTTACTTTGTCAAACTATTTCACCTCCTTCATCATAGATATTTCCACTCTATGAGGATCAACTATTGGAATTCTAGAGGACCTGCCAAGAGGTCACCAAGGATGGGGAGAAGGCACTGTCTGCCATAACGCAGGTGAGGACACTCTTCATCATTCTAGCCTTCATAAACACCTATCTTTGGCTGGATGATACAGAAGGTGATTTATCCTTCCGCAAATCTGTTGTTAACTAATCATTTGGATAGATGGGATATTAATGTGACTTCTTAATCAGAACCTTCAAGAAAGGGAAGGTCTCCTCTCAATGGATGTACCTCCTCCATATAGTCATTCACAGCTTACCCAACAAGCATGGAAGATAGGACCAGATTCCTAAAGACCTTTCCTTTATAGTACATGGATGGTTTAGGGGGTCAAGTTTAGGTAATCACAAATTGTATATACTAATTTTCTTGCAAACTTGGACTCCTTAGAATATTACACGTTCCCTAGATATGTCCAGCACATTCTCAACTGTGAATTGGGCTCATAGTTGAGGGGAATAGGTTATGTTCTGAAATTGGGACAGATGAAGCCCAACACCTTTAAAACAATGAGAAAGCCTATTGTGGGCCTCTCGGGGCTAGAAATAGTCTTGTCTCAAAAATTTTCGAGCTCATTGCTCAGGGTGACAACCTAGCAGCATCAGCTAGTGTTGAGCCAACACCCTCTACTTCATAACAACCCACACAACTACAATTAACCATCACCTACCAAAGAAGATCCAAACGAATCCATACATAAGCTACTCAGCTTGTGCAGGCCCCTATAGCATAACCCATGCAAAAGGAAGTGGACATAGGAGCTCCTACTTTCCCTGAGGAGCAAACCACTCCCATTTCATAAATGATTAGTGCTGAGGTTCCTCATGCTCAGCCTGATAAGCTCACAACCACCACAGCCTTAAGCCATCACTCAGAGTGTTAAAACTTTAGTTAACAACCTTCAAGGGACAGCTAGCATCCCCAGCCTCTTGGTCTAAACCAACCAATTCCTAACATAGAATTCTATGATGATGAAGACGTGGGATTCAGTGAGTACCATAAATCTCTCCTCTCCACTCATGCAAAAGGAGATATCAGTACTCTTGTCTCTCCCATGTCTAGCCCACATCATCCACCCACTACTGAGGCGGATCTCCCTAAACCTGTTCAGGAGATCCATATGGAATAGGCTATTACTTCAACAAGTGAATACATAATTAAGACCATAACCATGGCATCTCAGCCCATTAACGCTTCAACTGAAGCTATCATGGTGCAGGGGAAATCCAACTGCCAAGAACAAAGTATTAGTGATAAAGAAGAAGACTTAGGTCCTATTCTCTTAACCCCCAATGATTCTTCTAATTAAGATAAGGGGAACATGAGACTAAATTTGAAAAAATGATGAAAACATGCACTTATTTAGGCTCTAACATTAGTCACTTGGAATCTCAAGTGACTACATTGCAAAGAAAGGTACATGATCAACAACTTGACACTTTTTATGTCAAGGAAAAACTAGCTAGGAGACCTTTAAGAAGGAATCAACCAAGAACACAAGAACTTGCACATGTGATAGGACTTAACCCCCAGCTCACCTACGCAAGAGGATGATGCTACCAAAAAGGGGGAGAAAGTCCAAGTAATCACAAAATTTGGGAGTTGTTCATAGAGTATGGACATTAAGGATTCACCACCCTCATTTGCAACTGTCCATACTCAGCAACCTTCTTAAGACCATATTGATGTGGACTCACTCATACAAAGTCTATTTAAGGAGGTTATTCCCATAGTTATGCCTACCCCATCTTATCAATTTGAAAATCCAATTATGGGATATAGGTATGAGACTGATAGAAGAGCTTTGGTAATCTCTAGATCTTAGGGCTAACAAGAAATTTTCAACTTCTCCAACCTTGGATGCTATAAGAGTGCCAATCTGATTGACCATCCACATACCAACCCAAGTCAAAACAGGCAAGCTGCAAGTTTAGCAGATAGGATTCAAGAAAGGGTGCTAGAAGAGTTCAAGCTGAGATCCAGACTATATAAATAGAGGCTAGCAGGTAAGACTATTGGTCAACTAGATGTTGAGGTGGACCCTAAGATTAGCTTAGAAGAGGAAGCTTTAGTTGAAGGCCTAGTAGTTGAGCCTGTGAACCTTGAGAAAGAACCTCTTCTCCACTAATTACCCTCAGTGAGGAACCACCTGGTGATGGTGTCTTACAGTCTTTCTCTGGCTAGAGCTTGACTATTGAATCAAGCAATGAAGGCAAAAGCTCTCTCCACCTTAAGTCACCAAGGCCTTATAGTGATAAAGGGAAAAGGAAGCTAACTCCTGAGTAGATTGAGGAGGAGGAGAGAGAGGAAGTGGAAGTTAAGGGGAGAGAGTTCTAGTGGTCCCCGGGCTTTATGGGAGCTGCTATCAGGGCTGCGCCCAAGCCAAACACTCAATATGATTAGTTGAGGGCAGCTAGGATAAACTACCTACGGCCCAAGAACTACAATGTGGATGAACTCATCTCTCTTTCCTTAGAGGAACTCAATGAACTAGAAGACATAGAACTGTTAAAGAAGAAGAACGAGGCAGAGGATGCAGAGTTGCTCCTTAAGATTATAAAAGAAAGAAGACAGAAAAAGATTTACAAACATGCTTCTACCGTCTTTCCAGTTTAAGAAAGTCTTGAGATAGAGGTTGTGGTAACTGAAGAATCTCAGGTAAATAAGGAAGTTAATAGACAAAATATGATCTATTACCTGAGTGCCACAGGCCTCTAGCAGGCATCTTCACTTCTTCTCTTATCATATGAGTATAATAAATTCATGTATCTTAAGTAGCTAGAGCAACAAGTTATAAAAGAACAAAAGGCTACAAAGAGAAAGATGAGAGAAGAAGCTGCAAAGTCAAGAGCCATCATCCAAAAGAGACAAAAGAAGTCTACTGATAGGAAGAAGATAATGAGCTTCTTGAAGCTATATGGAATCTCTAGAAGGAGGCTTAGTCCAATGTCTCTATCCACTATGGATAAACACATTAGAGTGGTCAAGAAGAAGATTAAAAGGGGAATGCTTGTTGACTTGCATTCTCTAACAAGTCAAGTTCCTCCTAAAGTTGAAGTCATGGTTGCACCCACTAAGATAACATAACCTGGACATAGAGCTGCATCTCAACCAACTTTATCTTCTAATAAACAGTAGGGTCCTATTCACTCTTCTTATGAATCTGTGAGGGAAGAGGACCCAACTTAGAAAGACATAACAGAATAACCTGGTACTAAAGACTAGTCTTCTTAGGTAAAGACTTTAAAAAGGAGGAAGGGGATGGCTATGAAAAGTGTTTCTAAGATGAAAAAGAAGTCACATACATCCACCTCCACACCTGAGGATGAGTCAAAGCATACTGAGGAAGTACAAAAAAGGCTGCTCAACCAACTCCAACTCAAGCACAACCTCTGGCAGCTGGAAGACCCATCATGTCCTAGACTTTTGCTGCAAATCTAGACAGATGGTGTGTCATAAGAGATCAAGGAGGTCAACATGTATATTTTTAGAGTCTGAGGGATCCTGACCAATTAATGAAAAAGAAAATGGTCTTCATCCTAATGAGGACTATTAATATCTGAATAACCTTCTCTGTTTGGGTAGCATCAGCCTAGGGGAGTTTGTAAGGTTATATTAGAAAGGCTGATGCAACCAAAGCAACTAAAGAGCTTTTAGCATGCATGCACTGATGTACAAGGTAGAAGTTACTTCATAAGTTTTACACTCTTTGTTGAAAAATATTTTAAGTGTAAAATCTTCCAAAGCCTAAGACCAAATCTTCCAAAGCCAAAGATGAAGTCTTCCGAAGCTTCAAAGACAAATCTTCCAAAGCCAATGAAGAGAGGAAGGATTTCTTCCAAAGACTATAAAGACATGCTTTCTCTGATCAATTTTGCATAAAGCTGGCCCACTTTTTGATGTAACTCTAAAGCCTCACCAACTTGTATAAGTTGGTGAAATCGTCCATGCTTTTGCAACAGTAGAGTAAAGTTTAGAGTTTGTAACTTTCTACTTTGTACCTTTTATCCTTTTTGTAATATATTAGGATGTGAGCTATGGCATGTCAAAGTCACAAGTCAAAAGGCAATCTGCCTTTTGACTGTACATTGATCTTATGGTCTAGATTATTGTTTCTACCTGGCTTTCAACATATAGCCGACTGTAGGATGTAGTATAAAGTATCTTAGGTTCATGTATTTTATCTTATGCTTTGTACTTTAACTTGAGAGCAATATACAATATTCTTGAAAACCATACTTATCTTGTTTATTGTTCTTTTGTTCTGTCTCATTACTTACTTATGTTCTTAGTATCTTTCTATATAAACTCAATTCTCTATTTGATCTGTTAAATGTTCTAATTCTTATTATGAGACTGATTGTATTGACCACCTTTAATATATTTGAATGAAATAAAAATTCTCAAGTCAACAATGGCTTGGGTTCTTAAATTATCTAAATTCATTCATATGTGTAAGAACAACTAAAGGAAGTCATTAACAACGTATGGCATGTTGATGGCGGTTGTTCTAGACACATGACGGGTAACATATCACTGTTAAATAAGTTCAAGCTTACAATAAAGGCTCTGTTATATTTGTTAGGGATAAAAGAGGTAAAATACAAAGATAGATACATTGTTAAACAGTGTGTTAAGCTTTGAAAATGTAAGTTTTATTAAATAATTAAAACATAATCAGTTAGGTGTTTCTTAACTCTATTGCAAATAATATTCTACACACTTCATTGATAAAGAATGTCTTATTCTAAAACCTATTTTTATAATACCCGATGAATAGATATTCTTAAGGACTTTGAGAGAATGACACATACTTATTGGATATGAATGGTTCACATTCATTTGTAACAGTGTCTTGTTTATTATCAAAAGCCTCGAAGAGTGATTCAATGTTATGGTATCATCATCGTGGACATGTTAACATTAAGAATATGAGCAAGTTAGTACGAGAAAATCATGTTGTTATAGGTTTACAGTTTAATGAATTTCAACTTAACAAACATTGCTTGTCATGATCAAAAGGTAAACAACATAAACTTCCTCAGAAACCAGTCGTTCATACTAAAATTGAGTCAATCCTCCAATTATTACCCATGGATTTGGCTGGTCTTGTGAGTGTTTTGAGATTAGGATGTCATGCATATTGCTTGGTTATTACTGATATTTTTCAAGATTTACTTGGGTTTTCTTTTTAGAAACAAAGGATGAAACACATAATTCACTAATGATATTGCTTGAAGACCCTCCTTTGTCATTTCTTTCTTCAACCATTATAGTCACCATCTTCTTGCCTATTTTATACCGATTTAATTTCGTTCTTTGAATTCCATAGCAAAGTGCCCAGATTTATCATAGTTATAACATGTTAGAGTAGATTTATCGAAACCAATTTGGCTTGCATTGTTTAACTCGATCATCTTTGTACCAATTTTTCATCCAAAGTTCTTGGCTCTGTACATAACCATAGCCATCTAGAATTTAATATCATTTTCTTTTACATCACCCGGGTTAACTTGTTGCAAAACATCAGCTAGCACATTTGGAGCACTTAATCTATCAGTCATGAAAGCTTCATAGCTTGACATGAATATAATGAACAAGGCTAAGTGATTTTCAGCAGTTTGAACAGTTTCTTTGGAGGACTAGAGGTAGAAACATAAGCTTGATAAACATTTTGCTGAGGGTGAACTGATGAATAATTAACTTGCATGGGGATGAATATTGAACTTGATTTGGAGCTAAAAACTAAGAAACTGATGGCTTTTACTTCTAGACCAAATGGAATATGAAATTTTTGTTATTGGCACATTTATGTATAACTCCTTTAATATTTTGGATTGCTTGCTATTTTCACATACAAAGCTATAGCTTCGGCACCCATTGAGTTTAGATGATTAATTGTTATTTGCTTTCATCTATCTCATAAGACTTGATAGTTGATATTAGATCACATAAGGATACGGTTAATAAATCTTTAGTACCTTTGATTGGATTAAGTAACTTCTTATTGATAGCAATGTTTTTCCTAATGATTTTAGCACTCTTCAGTTTGGTAACAAGTTTGCCAAATCTTGCAATTTGAACTTCGAGAGCTTCTCCTATCATATAATAAAACATGTTGAATTCTTGATTGAGCATGCCTTTCATGCTTTCTCTCATATCTTTGTTTCCCATGATTTGACCTTCTACAACATCCAAAAGAATTTTTCCCCTATGAATTCTTTAAATTTATGACAAATCCTCTATGATTAAGCCATAGTAATTGCTACATATGCATTATCATCAGCTCTAACTTTTTCCTGTCCTTTTCATCCCATGAATACTTAGGCTTTTTAATCATTTCACCTTTCTTGTTCTTGTACATAGGTATGGACGGTTCATAGTTAATTGACCTCCATATACGTGGTTAAGTATAGATTAAATGGTTTTTTAGACGCTAAGCCTATTTGTATGACCATCTTCACTTTAAAGTATAAGAGTTTTGGTAACTGTGATAATCTTAGTGTCTAAGCTCAGAGAAGTAGTAATATTCTTGATATTGGAATTGGCAGCCATTTTCTGAACTTGAATTGAACATAGAAAATTTGACAACGATCCCAAATTTATATAGACCATTCACGCGAGAACTTTAATTTTCACATGAAGACTTAAACATTTCGCGCGAATCTAAAAAATAACCATCTTTGAGAGAAGTATGACTTATCATGCGAAAACTTGCCCAAAATAACTGTTTTTTGTGAAAACAATGACTTTTCATGTTAAATCTAAAGTTTTTTACTTTGGTTCATCGTTTTGCACAAGTCTCTTTTGGTCAATTTTGATTAAATTTTTCAAGAAGTAACTTCCCAATTAGTTCAATTAGGTTCTTGTTTATACCTAATTATCAGTAATTCCTTTCAATTATGCCATTTATCAATCCAATTTTTCCCAAAGTTGACACATGCAACTTTCAAGCAATTTAGCTACCTTTCATTGTCCACAATTCAATCAACTAACATTCTAACTTCAAAATAAGCTTGCTTCCTTTTATAATCTTCGAAAATAAGCTTGAAACTTAACCAAAAATGATCAGGTGCACCTTAAGCTCTAATCCCAGTTCTAAAGTCCTAGATATTCATAATGTGATCTATCACGAACAACAAACGCGGAATAGATATTGATTGGATTGGTTAATCATCACACAAGATCAATAGAACAAAAATGTAAATAAGTTTTTGCCTTTCTATTCCATTGATGATAAACTCTACCAAATACAAAAAAATATCAAGTGTTACAAATTGTAAGAGAAAACATTTATTTGTAATAAAATGATGTTCTCGCATGGAAACTTTAAGTTCCCGCGTTACTAGTTCTTGGATCTTCAAAAAGTAAATTTTGATTTCTCAAGTGTCCTGATTTAACCAGTACAATTAACATACTATCCAGACCCTTGAGGAGATACTTAGAGTTTGCATAATTGATTTTCGAGGTAGTTGGGATACTTATCTATCATTGATTAACTTTTTCTATAATCATAGTTACCATATGAGTATTAAGTGTGCCCATTCAAAGCAGTTTTGTAAGGCCCCGTTCCCAGGACGCTTACAACTGGCCAATCATCGCACATAAAACATATAATTACATTAACTTTAATAAACATTGCAGCGGAAATAGTAAAATAACTTTTCATTTAAATATAAATGTTTTTGCAAGTTAATACAACATTCGTACAGAACATCGTTTCTTCACATTACAGTGCAAAAACATGATACAAAAGAATGCCATCCAAAATGAGCCAAGTAGCCGCCCCGTGCCATCCTCAGCAACCATCACCTGCCAACTGAAAAATGCATAAAAAGTCAGCGTTGCTGAGTGAGTTCTACTTTTATAATTAAAATACTTTACTTTTCGTTTAAAACCATTTTTTACTTCCATGTGTGCTCAAACATTATACGTACAAATAGATGCTCTTATTATTATCATCTTCATCATCTTTCATCGTACGTTGCTCGTTATTATTCATTATCATCATTCATTCATTTTCATTCGTATCGTTCATTCCATACATACATCATTAATCTTTACATTCATTCGGACCAATGCCATGTGCTTCACCCCACCGTCATGCATAAAGCGGGTACTGGGCCTGAGGTCTTTCATAGACCCCAAACATTATGCACGAAGCTGACTCTAGTACCTAGGGTGAGCGGCAGGGATCCTATACATATGGTCAATCGCACAGATTAGACCCTAGTGTGCATCCTTCCGGGGTAGTTAACCAGCACACAGTTGAGCTAACACCCTTTATTGGGTGTGAACCTCCATACATTTGCTTAATCGCACTGATTAAGCCCCAGTGTGCATCCTTCCGGGGTAGCTAACCCGCACACGGTTGAGCTAACACCCTTCATTGGGTGTGAACCTCCATACATTGCTTGCAAGACTTTTCTTACATTCGTTCGTTCATTATTGCATGCATTCATCTTTCTTTATGTTCCACTTAACATTAGCTTTAACTTCTGTTTTACGTTACATACTACTTCTTATTCATTTCATAATCATAACACGTAAGTCACAGAATAATACATAATAGGAACGTAAGGAAACACAACATAACATACATAGCACCACATAAGCATAACATCCATCATCACACATCATCATAAATGATAGGATCAAATGATCTGTGATGATATTAGTTATCAATTCAATGAAAAACTCAATCAAAGTAATCAAATCAAAGCACAATATCAACAAAATTCAATGAATTTATTGATATAAAGCAAAGACAATTACAAAGAGTGTAAGCAGATATTTGTTCTAAACCTACACTAGTCTATACTATATATACTATCAATAAACAGAAAAGAAAGGAACTAACTAATTACAATAATAGTCCCTATACTATTACAAAAGACACAAAGACATATAAAGACAAAATGTTAACCTTTAAAGAAGCACTAACAATACTTCCCCTAAGATTTACATTGTCTTCGGTCTTCAAAATCTTCTATTCTCAGTCTTTGTCTTCTTAATTCTTCTTATCTTCAGTCTTTATCAGCTTCAGTCTTTAGATCTTCAGCCTTGATCAGCTTCATTCTTTAACTCTTCATCCTTCTCTCTTCTCTTGTCTCTCTCCTTCATCTTTAATCTTCAAAATAATCTTCAGGTTCTTCTTTTACTTTGAACATGGGCTTTGTCTTGAAATTTTCTTGATCTTTTAATGCATTAGCTATGGCTGATTTGAATTTTCCTGCCAGAATGCATTGTTCAGGACGAGCTTCATTTGTTTTAATCTCCATTTGATTCATGCGTTCTAGAGTTTCTTTGGAAAGACTAATAATATCAATATTGGCATATAATTCAATAGGATTTGAACTTCCTTTTGAATATACTTCCAATACTCCTTTCCTTGATATGCACATAAACTCTATGTCTTTTATATCTTTCTTTACTATATTTGCATATGCAAGAGCTTTTCTCAAAGATATTCTTTACATTGCAACATTCGTCACATTTATAATAGATAGAAAATATTTCTTGTCTTGCTCTGCAGTCTCAGGTGATACTTTCTCAAATTTTTGAATGGACAAAAATGAGATGTAACTTGGATGGAGTAGTTTCAATTCAAAAGCACCAAATAAAGATATCATGTCCTCATCCCAATGTTCAAGATTTCGGACCAATTTAAGCTCATGAGTTTCTGTAATATAGAACCATCTAAGAATTGGTTTGGCCTTTTGATTTCCATCAATCACCTTTAGTCCTGGAGTAGTCACTTTTTTCAAAATACTTATCACAAAATTCAATCATAAAGTGCTCTTCTTCTGATTGTAACCCCTAATTTTCTTGTTCTTCTTTAGCATAGAAAAGTATTCCTTGTCTTCTTGATCACAGTGAGTCTGAAGGAAATTAC
>BJCN01197079.1:0-10845 GCA_018326445.1 Flaveria brownii
TATAAATATAAATATAAATATAAATATAAATATAAATATAAATATAAATATAAATATAAATATAAATATAAATATAAATATAAATATAAATATAAATATAAATATAAATATAATAACAATTTATTATTTATCAATTATAAAATGATGTTCTAAGGTAAAAAATGATTGTAATCTTTCTTATTATAAATAGAGTAAAATTTTTGTTTTGAAATAAATGTTTTAAAAAAATATCAACTTAAAAACCTTCTTATTATAACTATCAATTTTAATTATTTTTTGTTTTTAAAATTTTACTTTTTAAAAATATTTATTTTAAAATATTTTGTATTCTTAAAAATGTTTGATGTTTTTTTAAGAAATACTTATTTTATAAAAAGTTGATTCCTTAGAAGTAACATTAATAAAAAAGTTCTCTTTCTTAATTCATCAAAAAAATATTTTAATCTTAAAAATAAATAAATAATATTATTAGTAATTAATGTGGTTATTTAATAGAGAGAGAAACAATAAAACTTTTGTGAGAATAAATGTGATGTTAACACATGTCACATGAAGTTACCATTTTATTAGAGTAGAAAAATTTAATATCCAAATAACTTTACAAATTAATATATGAGAATTAAATAAACTATTTTTTGGTGTTTGTCAATACATAATTTCACAAGAACACAACTTGCTTTTTAATTACAAACATACATTTAAAGTATTCACATCAGGTTTCTATTTCTTATCGTATATTTATCTTAAAAATCACATCCCCTAATTTTATATATCATTTTATAAGAAAAACCTCACATTCTAGCCCATATATATTCATATATCAATTACACAATACTCTTTAATTCGTTTTTTATATTTTTTCTCTTTCGTCTACTCCGAATCACACACAAATATCATTTAAATAGATATAGGTGATGAATTGTGACCTCTCAAATACTAGGAAGTGTTATGATTTCCCTTAAAAATTTAGGGGATGTTGATAGCAATAAGAATTCTAAATGTAGGAGTTAAATAACATAAATTTTCATATTTCCCCTAAAATTTGGAGATAGAGGATGGACATGAGGATTTTACTACTAGCTTTTCTATTTTCACCTTTATAATTAACAAACAACAATCATTACTTAAAATTTTATTCTTTTTTTGAAAAAGTTTTTCACATTAGCTTCCCCATATCTATTATTATTTCAATAAAATAATACTTAGGTATTCATATTTTAATATTTTTTTTCTCTCTCTTTTAATCACAATCACTTATAAAAAATCTAAAAACGGATCCGGGGATGAACGATGAACTCTCAAATAGGGGAGATGATAATAGTTTTCTCTATAATTATAAAAGATAAAGATATGGATGGGAAACTTGATTTAAGTGTAAAATTACATTATTTTTTTATGTTTTTTTAATAATTTAAAGACAAGTATATGAACGAGACTGATGTGAATGCTCTTACGAGCTACTTATCTTTACCTCTTTTACTTAAAATTAACCGGTCAAAGTACACAGCTAATCACCCTAGTCAACATCAAAAATCTCTATTTTCCATGAGAAACTTTCATGATTAAAAGTTGAAATCACAAAAACATGGAGGGCCATAATGTAACTTCTCCACACTCAACTTTTGAGGCCGTTAGTTATTTGAGCGCTCATCATCACAAAAATTCCATTCGATAATATCCATCAGAGCATCATCAATTCATCATCAACAACACTCGATTCACCGGAGTCATGGCGGTGCCGGAGAAAGACATCGACGATCTACCGAAAAACGATGCGAACTACACCGCACTAACACCGCTATGGTTTTTGAAACGAGCTGCTTTGGTTCACCCTCACCGGCGATCGGTGGTTCATGGTCCGATTCAGTTCACGTGGCTGCAGACTTACCGCCGGTGCTGCCGTTTAGCCTCCGCACTTTCGAAACTCTCCGTCGGATTCGGTTCAACGGTAATTAGCGCTTTCAGTCTTCTTATTTCGATGATTTTTGATTTGTTACTCCATAGCGGATGAGTATTAATAGAGTATTTAGTTTTAGGAGTTGTATGAATTGTTAATTAGGAATCACAATCACGAACGATGATGTGAGTAAGGATTGTGAATATAACGTATATGAAATTTACATTTTCTTGTACTGATAATTAATTTATCTGACCTATAATATTATGGTTCTCTCTATGAGTACATTATCGGTGAATATGAGTCGGTTTGGTTTGGTTATAGGATAAAACTACGCTTTGGTTTTGAGATTTTCACAATCTATTGGTTTTTGTTATATACAGTTTGGTTTATTCAGTTAACCCTCGTGAATTCAAGACTAAAAAAGTCATTAAATCTAATTATATCTTGGGTCAAATGACACCAAGAGGTGTTGCAAGTGTGAATCCTCAATAGATTAAGAGTTCAAGTCCTATCATGAATGAGTGGCATAGATTTATAATGTGTGTTAGTTTAACGTTCAAGAAATAAGAGCATTTTCTAATTATAATATAAAATAAACGACAACTAATATATTATTTTAAACAAAACATTTCCAACATAGAACATGTTATTTAGATTTAAATTCAATTTTGCTCTGTGATGTCTTGTCAAAAATAACCACCACCCCAGAAGTTTAGAAAAATCAATTCAGTTCAAATGTTTTATTATTTGTTTTAATTTCAATCTAAAAGTTTTATATATTTAAATTGAATTTGAAAGAACTAATAAAAATTTTAAAGGTAAATTAACGTTTTTAATCCGTTGAAGAAAATAGATTATTTTTGTCAAATCCTAGGGAGCAAAAACGAATTCAACTCTATTATTTATCAAAACATAGTTTAAAGGCAGCTTAAATGTCACTTTGGTTTGGTTAATTCATTTACATATACAAAAAGAATCATAACCGAACCATCAATTTATCAAAATTTTCGGTTGTTTCGGTTATGGTTCGATTATTCGGTTTTTTTCCTCAGCCAGATCATTGGTTTTCAGCTTATAGCTCACTCCATAGTGTTACTGACAGGTTGCTGTGATTGCACCAAATATCCCAGCCATGTATGAAGCTCATTTCGGAGTTCCAATGAGTGGAGCAGTCTTAAATGCAGTCAACATTCGTTTAAATGCTCCAACTATTGGCTTCCTTCTAGAGCACTCATCATCAGCAGTCATAATAGTTGACCAAGAGTTTTTCAAACTTGCAGAAGAAGCTTTAAAGATCCTAAAAGATAAAACACAGTCCAATTTCAAATCTCCACATCTAATTGTTGTTAAAGATGAAAGCATGGAATGTAATCCAAACAATCTCCAATATGCTCTACAAAAAGGCGCGGTTGAATATGAGAAGTTTTTGGAGTCTGGTGACCCTGAGTTTGTTTGGAAGCCACCACGTGATGAGTGGCAGAGTATTGCTTTAGGTTATACGTCGGGCACAACGTCTAGTCCTAAAGGGGTGGTGTTGCATCATCGCGGGGCGTATCTGGCGTCTACTAGTAATGTTGTGGTGTGGGGTCTGACTGAGGGAGTTGTGTACTTGTGGACTTTGCCTATGTTTCATTGCAACGGTTGGTGTTTTACTTGGACTCTTGCCGCCATCTGTGGGACCAACATTTGCCTCCGACAGGTATTTCCTCACTTTATATAGGTGTTTTATCTTAAACCGGTCAATGGGTCGAATAAAAAGTTTAGCTAAAGGAGAAACGGGTCAAACAGATGAAAAACTTTATTTTATACAACCTAGTAATCATCTTATCATAGATTTTTGATTATTATTAGTTAGCAATGTTGATTTTTAGTCATAGTTAACACACATATTTACAACTTTATAAGAAAGTGGACAAAAAGTGTTCATAAGTCAACCTAAACTGAACTGAAAATGACCTGTCTTAACCCGAAACTCATTTTCACCCGTGTCTTGGCAGCCACAACCCTTGTTTGTTGTTATCAAATTCAGTTGGTGCTAGTTGTTTTGTGTAGGTAACTGCTAAAGGTGTTTACTCGGCTATAGCCAATCTTGGTGTCACCCATTTTTGTGCAGCCCCAGTGGTCCTCAACTCGATAGTGAACGCCCCTTCTAACGACACCATCCTCCCACTCCCACGCCTGGTCCACGTCATGACCGCTGGAGCCGCCCCACCACCAGCTGTCCTCTTCAAAATGTCCCAAATTGGGTTTCGTGTGGCCCACACATACGGTCTCTCAGAAACTTATGGGCCATCAACAATTTGTGCATGGAAGCCCGAATGGGACCAGCTCCCTCCCGAAACCCAAGCCAAACTAAACGCCCGCCAAGGGGTACCCTACACGGCCCTCGAACACCTCGATGTCGTAGATCCCAAAACCATGAAACCGGTCCCACCCAACGGGACCACCGTGGGTGAGATTGTGTTTCGTGGGAATGTTGTTATGAAAGGTTACTTAAAGAATCCAAAAGCTAACTCCGAGGCCTTTGCTAACGGGTGGTTCCATTCGGGTGACATAGCCGTGAAACACCCCGATGGTTATATTGAAATTAAAGATCGGTCCAAGGATATTATTATATCGGGTGGTGAAAATATTAGCAGTGTAGAAGTTGAGAACACTTTATATCAACACCCGCTAATCGCTGAAGCATCGGTGGTGGCTCGACCCGATGATAGATGGGGTGAGAGCCCATGTGCTTTCGTGACATTAAAAACACCGGTAGACAAATCCGATGAAAGTAAAATGGCCGAGGATATAATAAAGTTTTGTCGCGCGAACATGCCAGGTTATTGGGTCCCGAAATCAGTTGTTTTCGGTATGTTGCCGAAAACAGCTACGGGGAAGGTTCAAAAACACTTGTTAAGGGCTAAAGCAAAGGAAATGGGACCTATTAAGACGAGTAAGTTATAAATTATGTTGTATGCTGTTAATTTCATGTACAAATTGTGTCAAATTGTTATGTGAATTGGTGCATTCTTTTGTTTAATGGATTTGTAATATTTGTAAATTGGTACATTCTGATTGATGGATTTGTAATATTATGTGAACTGGTGCATTATTTTGTTTAATGGTCTTGTAATATTATGTGAACTGGTGCATTCTTTTGTTTTATGTAACTTGATAAGTTTGGTTTTCTTATTGTGATTCTTCTTATATGAACTGATTTCTTTGAATATGTTTGAGTTCAAATATTAGACTTATCGGCCTAACATGATTAATACTTTTACACTCTACATACATACTCAATAGGCTTACCTGATCATGTAGTAGCATACTCAAGATAAGATTTAGATGTCACTAAAACAATAACGAATGTAGGTTCAAGATTACTACCAACAATTCTATCATCTAAACAGAACATTTTTAAAAACACATATATTCAAAAATAAAAATTTAAGCACCAAACAGTTCTAAAACACCGACCGTATAGTGCAAGGCCATGCAATGAAACCGACCAAAACCCGTGTGTAATAAGACGTCTGGTCCTCGGTTCAAATTTTTCTTGGTCTTGGGTCGGGTCGGGTCGGTCTTCTACCGACTTGGTCCGGTTAGTCAACTACTCAGCCATGTTATGTGGTAATTGACAAGCGTACTACAACATTCTTCATCCTCTCTCCTCCGCCGCCTCACATTCTTCATCTTTTGCCATCTGAATATGCAAAAGCCCAACACCCTCTCCTTTTGATCTCACCTTCCTTTCTCTCCTCCATCTAGTCGCCAGCTTAGACCCAGACGAGGAAAAAACAGCAGCTTTGCAGTTGCTAGAATGCACTAGTTTTATGGTTGTCTAACAAAATTTCCAAAAAAACTCATATGCACAAAACATAAAAAAAGTCAATCAAGACCATTTACAGCAATTTGCTTATTGTGATTCACAAGAACTCTCAATAAAATCAACAAAAAGACGTAAAATTTCGAATGTCTTGAAAATAATGTAAAAAAAACTACCTCGGAGGGAAAAAACCCTAAACATAAGATCAATGAACAAGATTTTGTGCATGTGATCTTACCATGGTGCCAACATATCAACAACAGCTTCATCAATCAAGAACCCAAGTAGTCGCCCCTCAATCTCAACTCCGATTTCAAATGCTTCTAAGTCAAAGTCGAGCCACTTTTTATGTTGACCACTACTCATATCCTTGTCTACAAGCTCATCTACCATACAATCTTTCATCTGTTCCCACCTTGAGATCTTATCACACACTTGTTCAACTAATCTGTCTTTTCTACTCACAGCTGCTAGCCCTCTAAGCCAAACTGCACATCTCGAGTCAACACACTCGCTCACGCAGTCAAACACAAGCCTACGCCTTAATTTAGGCTCATGTTTCTTGTCAAAAACCGGTTTTTGAGCTTCTAACTGATCAAACAGATGTGGGTTCACAATCTTGATGGTCCTGTTTAAGGTGAAATCCTCAAACATTGACTCGATATTGGAAAGTATAGCTTTCACGTAACCTTGTTCTGACTCGGTGCCAGATGACTCAATGTCTACCTTTATCATTGTCGATTTCTTTGAACAAACTGCACCAAACTCTTGATCCGCCACCTAAAAACATCACAAAAATCAATGATAAATTGACTATAAACCGCATTAACCACATACGCATAACAAAATGACATACTTGAGCAGCTTTACAGGTTTCGTCGCACTCTCTTTTATCTTGGAAGATTATAGTTCTAGTGACTCGTGATTCTTGAGAAACAGAAGCTGGACTCATGGTAATTAGCTCCCATAGTTTTTGATCCAAAAGGGTACTTAAGGAACCACCTCCAGTTGCTGAATTTAAACTATTGCGATTGATTTTATCCGTTGATCGTGAAATTGGGGATGTGAAAGTAAAAGAAACGACATCCGATCCATTAGATTTAGATGCATTCTTTCCATTTCTATCATTTTTAGCAGAATTTCTATTTTTCACATCTTCTGTAAAACGCTTCCTGCGATCTATTGTTTTGTTTACGGGGATTATCGTCGAGCTCTTATTAGAAACTGGTTTTCTAGATTGTGTATTCGTAGAAGATGCTGAAGACTTCGCAGCAGCTTTTCCTCTATCAGTTACACAGTTCTGTTTCTTATTGTTCTGTTTGAGCACTCTGTTTGTAGCAGGTTTCTTGAGTGTGTTCTTTTCCTCAATTGGTTGATTATTGATAAATTTTGCTCCAGTTGTAGTCAAACCTTCGCGTTTTTTAACATTAACTTTTGCTTGAATAGCTAAAGAAACAGACTTTTTTCCGTCTTTTGGTTCTAAACAACCGTCCCAGCTTTTGTTCATTGATTGCCCTTTAAGCTTCCTAGCAGCATTTGATTCCACTGGCCTTGCAGAACGCAGTTTTTGATTAGAAAAGTCAACTGAAGATGATCCAACAAGAGGTATCTTTGATACTGCTTCCATTATACGGGCGGGATCATTTGAAGAAACGAATCTCGAGCTCTTGATTGTAGTTAAGAGTTTGCGTTGAGCAGTGGGAACAGATCGAGCTGATTTTGGTGGTAAACTTTCGGTTTGAAACTTCTCAATTATTTTACGTTTTTGATCAACTTGACCGTGATCTTTTTGTGCAGGTTCCGGGACTTTTCTAATATGTAATGCAGAAGAATCTTGCATAGATTGAGCGTCAAACAATCGGTTTGACTTCAACTGTGTGTCGGGCAAATTTGAATTTGGGAGAGAATCCAATCCCATAAGCCTAGCAACCACCCCGGGGTATTTACCATAATCATCTTCATCAATTGGTGAAGATGTACAACCTTTATGACTTAAACTGCTTGCTGTATAATCTTCAATCACCTATATATAAATTAAAAGACATGCTCTTATCTTACGGTGACTTTTATGGTCAAACAAGTTGTTGTCAGGTTTAAAACATAACATATCCATCTTGACAGTTGATATTAACACCCAAAATTGGATGATGTATAGTGATTCATACCGGATGATACTGAATGATTTGTGTTCTTGTATTGATGCTTGTTTTCTGCTTTGCTTGCCCTATATGAATTTAAATTCAAGGTTAAAAAACAGAAGGTCAAAGCTGACTAAAATCAAAATGCACAAAAGAAACTCCTTTTGGATACCAAGTTAATAATACCTGATAGATCGGGGATTTTGGAGACCAACTTCTTACTTGATTTTGAATTCCAGTCGAATAAATGGTGCAAACCACGACCCCCTTCACCCTTGGAACTTTGTTTTTCAACTCTCATATTTGCATCAGTTTAAGGAGTTTATCCCGGAACCTAATACACTTCTACAAAGTAATTAGATATAATTTCCAGTTAGTCGTTCAGAAAAAAATTTAGATATAATCACACCAAAAAGAATTAAGAATGGGGAAGGGAATTCTGTACACCCAAACATAACTTACACCATTTTGTCATTATATGCAAGAAAAAGTTGTTTCTTTCCCCTTATGTCTAACATACTTTCATTATATATACATATATATATGTGTGTGTGTGTGTATTACTATTGTATGCAAGTAGCCTTCTATAGCATGTAAAAAATGGTGACGTGGCACCAGGTATTGGCGCGATTGTGTATCATGTCACTATTTTACTTGATATATAAGGTTACAACGGTAAAAAAAATGAAAGCATGCCACTTGCAAGGAGAAAAGAATTCTTTTTCTTACAGGCCTAAAAGAAATTAAAATCATAAGGCTTTAAATTTCTACATAATCATGGGATCAATTGCTTAGAAACACGTCAAAAAGTATTGACTCATCTATATAACAAAACAATCTAGTGATGAACTGATCTCCACCAACCAAACCTTTGGTGTTGCTTGCAAAGTATATATGTGATACTCTAGGAAACTTTTGACTATCAAGAGTCAAAATCAAACAATTTAATAACATCTTAAATTCTTTTACTAGGCATGGACAAGTATTATATTTCTTAAAACTAATCTAGAAAGTCAAATCAAGGGGTGACCCATTGTATTTGATACATGTACAAGACAGTGTATGTCAGTATGCACTATGCACACACGTATCTCGGAAATTTCTTTTGTAGTGTAAAAAGATCGAAAAATGTTATCGTAGCACATCCAACCCGAGGATGTGTACTATAAGATTGCAGGTGTGTATTGTGGTATGAAAAGTCCTAGAATTTTCAAAGGGTACAACCAAATTGTGCTAAATTTCAAAGTTGAAAATTGGTTTTAGTTATGAGAAGTCAAACATTCAACAGGTCCATAAACTGGTCAACTAAAGCATGTAAAACATGAATTCCCTTGTATACAGTAACATTCTCTACCAAAACACCATAGATTTCAACTACAAACAGATAATAAACAACAGACAAAAGTTTTACCCAAATTTCATGCAGAAAAAGCCTTAATTTTGTGATTTCAACTCATATCACATATTGAAAACAATCAAAATTAACAAATCCCAGATGGAATATCCGATAATTCAACAAAAGAAACTTATAATTTAGCTACATTGGTACAGATTAACCCTAGATGTTCCAATCAAACATGATTGATCAACAACTCAAAGTCATCACCGTTGACTTTCAACAAAAGCAGAGACTTTCCACTTTCTACTCAAAATTTATAACAAAACAAGCAAAAAGACCATAACCCACATGATATTTTCAAGAAATTATCAAATAAAACAAACCAAAATCAGTGAAAACTTACATGAACTTGAAGAAATCAAGATCTGCAATTCTGCAAATGATGGCATCAATCTTTTCACTCTCTACAATGCACTGAAAGATAAACCATATATGAACAAAAAGGAAGGAATTAAGTTGCAGAATGCATAGATTTTGAGAGAATTTAGAACATTATTGGAGGGTATAGGGTTTTTAAGTGGTCACGTTCTTTAATAATGTAAAAAAACATTAAATGGTGTCATGGGGTCAACAAATTGGTTGGATTCTAGCGATATAAAAGTTAAAAACTATTTGAGAAATTGTTTTTTCCTTATTTTCTAATTTTTAAATTTACTTTTAAGGGAAAAAAGTAATTTGCAAATCAAGAAAAAGATCATGTCTTTTATAAATAACGTCTCTTTCCATATTTTTTCTACTTGAAAAGATAATTTATTGTTGAATTATACATAATCACACAGTGGTGATATGGTGGTCCCACCCAAGGAAACTTTTTTAATCATTACGTTTCACATTTTATTTGAACATTAGAATACAAACAATACGATGATAACTATATTTAATAAATATAAAATATATAGTGAATCAGCGATAAGGGAGGAGGGGGTATCCTCGTGTACCTGCTTGGGTAGGTGGGTACCCGCTCGGATACACCGCCGCCATGCTTGCTGGTATCCTGGCGGGTAGTGAGGCTCGGGTTGTAGTAGCCGAGGGTAGTTGCGACCGTTATTTTCACATCTCACGCGCCACATCCCACATCAACGCCATCACGACCACCGCCGCGACCACCATCGTTGACAGCAGCAACACCGTCGCTCTGTCGTAGCACCACCCGATGAGGTACCCGTAGCACCACCTGATGACCGCTATCACGGTCAGGTAGACGATCGTCAAATTGGCGACCAGGATGTCTGAAATTGACATGGGAAAAGGGGAAATTGGATGGATTTGGGGGGTTTAGTGATGATTGAAGGGGAAATTGGATGAATGTTTTATAGGGATTTTAAGGGGAAAATGGGTGGATTTTGGAGGTCGGGTGAAAATAAAAGTTTCAGGGTAGTCTAAGATTGCATTTTCAGCTTTTTAAGTGTTTCAGGGTAGTTCAATGTACTTGTAACGTGACATAGTGTGATTGGTGGATTCAAGTAGTCCATGTTACTTTAGGGTTGCGCCCCCTCCTTCCTAAAAATGTCCTAAATTTTCTACAAACATGGATATTCTTGTATCGAAATATCACACTACAAATCATAAAATCAAGGCACTTCTATTACTTTAAAAT
>BJCN01197167.1:0-11242 GCA_018326445.1 Flaveria brownii
TCTAATGCGCCAAAATAGTTGAAATGGGCCTAGAATTACTTAGTTTCTGGGTGATTCCAAAGTGTCCACACAGTTGAAATAAGTCTCAATAGTTGTAAAACACCTGACCCAAAAACGCCTTAACAGTTGTAAAGCGCCTGAACAGTAGTCAAGCGCCTAAACGCTAAGGCAATTTTCAGTAGTTTTCAACCTTAATACGCCAAATTCATTCTATTCTTATGAACATAAAGAACTAAAATTTTCTGAAATTCTTCAAAACTTGATGAATTGATTTGAAATCTTCCAATTCAGTAGATTTTATATCAATTAACAATCCTTTCACTTCAATTTCTTCAATTACAAACAACAAATCAGTGTTTTAATCAATTTTTTCAATTCGAAAATGAATGCAACTTCCAAACATAAATTCGATCAATTCACTGAAATTGGACGAATTAAACCACTAATTGTGATTCAATTCATGTTTCTGATGACGAAACACAACTGAAATCAACAATATTTCAATCAAATTGCTTATCAATCATAGATTCAAGTGATTTTTGAGTTTGCAAGTTCCTACAAGCTCAATCACTGAACCAACAGCTCTGATACCATTTGATAGGATCAAATGTATAGATCTGTGATGATATTAGAAGGCAATTCAATCAAATACAAACACAGTAATCAAATCAATTCACAATATTAAGAAAAATTCATAGAAGTTTATTGATATTAGCAAAGACAATTACAAGCGTAAGTAGCAGTTTGTTCAAAGTCTCTCTACACAAGTCTATCTAAGCTATTTATACTATTAATAAACAAAGGAACTACTATTTACAAAACAAGTCCCTATACTATGACAAAACTTATACAAAGACAAATAAAGACAACATGTTAATCTTTAAGAAGTACTAACAAAACTCATTGTTCCGAAAGGAAAATAGCTTTGGAAGACAAGGCCAAAAACAAACAAAAGAATAAAAGGAATCCTTTGAAATCTTCTGAGAAAAAGACTGCTTTGGAAGAAAAGGTGGTGGAAACTTCTTCCGGGAACAAAGAAGCCTCGGAAGCAAGCCCTGCTGCTCAAGCCTTTTCAGGCTCATCTACACTAATCAACCATAGGATGGAGTGGAAGATTAGATAAGATGCTGCAGCCCAAACCTCTTTTTTATAAACCATAGTTGAACCCCCTTGCATGCATTTTGGTTCAATTATGTCATCTACATTGGAAGAACCCAAGACCAATAAGGCCTGGGCTTCCAATAGTAACTAATCATTTCACATGGTGTGCAGGGACATCCACATGACAAGAATGGAAAACATTTGGATTCTTGGTAGTGGATTCTCTAGGCACATGATAGGGAAAACATCTCTCCTTCAACAATTTTAACATTTTGATAAAGGCCTTGTTTAATTTGGAGGTGAAGCCGGAGGATACATTTCTTGTAGAGGTACTGTATCCAATGGTAAGTTAAAAGTGGACAAAGTACACTTTGTCAAACAGCTTGCACACAATCTCATTAGTGTTCTCAATTCTATGATCAAAAGCACCAAATGATTTTCAAAGAGCACGAGTGCATTATCCTCAAACCTGGGATGAAAATTCTTCAGGAATTGGTGCTTCTTAGATCTCCCAGGAGAGGGGATATGTATAAGCTAGATATGAACAATGCTTCCCCACTGGATGAAGTTTCATGCTTTCTTTCCAAAGCAAATGGTGATGAATTAACTTTTTCGCATAAAGAATATGTCATGTTAATTTTAAAACCTTGAATAAGCTTGTTAAAAATAACTTGGTACATGGAATGCCTAAAAAGGAGTTTTTCTATAAAGACAACTGTGTTGCTTGTCTTAAAGGAAAGCAACACGTCAACCCACAAATCCAAAGAAGTTAATTCTATTACCACTCCATTACACTTATTTCACATTGATCAATTTGGTTCCAAAAGTATAATAAGCATTGGAAGGGAATCACATTGCCTTGTGATAGTTAATGATTTTACAAGACTCTCATGGGTATTCTTTTTAAGAGCTAAGGATGAAACTGCTAAAACGTTAAAATCTTTTATTCTTAAAATAGAAAATCAAATTGATCACAAGGTGAAAACAATTAGTAGTGATCAAGGGACAGAGTTTAAGAATCAAGTTCTTGACTCATTCTGTAACTCAAAAGGGATTACCAGACAATACAGTGCTCCTAGAACTCCTCAACAGAATGGTGTTGCTGAAAGGAGGAACAAGATACTTAAGAGGCTGCAAGACTATGTTAGCTGATTCAAAGCTACCTCTAACTTTCTAGGCAGAGGCAATCATCACTGCATGTTATATGCAGAACAAGGTTCTCATTGTTAAGCCCTATGGAAAAACATCTTATAAGCTATGGAACAAGAGGCCAACGTTCATTGGCTTTCTAAGGTCCTTTGACAGCCGGTGTACCATACTTAACACAAAGGACAATTTAGCAAAAGTCACTGAAAAGTCAGATGATTCTATCTTTGTTGGGTATTCCTCAAGCTCTATAGCCTATAGAGTATTCAACATTAAGAATCAAAAATTTGAGGAATCATCCAACATTGTTGTAAATGAGCACACTCCTTGTGTTAAAGGGAATGACCCTGACCATATCTTTGACTAAGAATTGTTTCCTAACTATTCTAAACCATCTTGTGAGAATGTTTCAGCTGGAACAGGAACTCAAAATGACTCCTCTAATAATCAATTGTTTGAGTTACCCAGACCAATTCTAATTTCTCCAAGAAGATAAGAAGAGCTAGCTCCCGTTATCACAACTCCTGAAAGATTGAATCATAGGAAACAGTGGAGCTTCAACATGTTGTCAGTCAGTTGAGCCTCAAAACTCGTCAGCTAACAACTCTAGCTCTTAACACCAAGCTCATGAAGACAGTAATCTGGAGGAACATGCAATTGTTAATAGTACTTCACAGCAAAACACCATTGATGTTGTCACTCATTCATTGAATCAGTCCTCATTAAATGAGTGTGAGACATCAGCTGGAATCAATGTTCATAATCCTGAGAAAAACTTTTCAAACTTGGATCTATCTATGCAACTAGATGTGATTCCAAGACTCAGTATTCACAACACTCATCCAACTAAGAACATCATTAGGGATGTCTCAGAAGGTGTGAGAACTATAAGACAGACTCATAAAGGGAATTTACTTGTACTCATGCTTTCTCGCCCAGTTAGAACCCAAGAAGGTGGAAGAATCTCTCAAGGACAATAGTTGGGTTGAAACAATACAAGAGGAGTTGCTTCAATTCAAGAGACAAAAAGTATGGAACCTATGTCTATTGCCTCCTAGTCAAGTCCCTATTGGCATTAAGTTGGTGTTTAGGAATAAAAGATATGATAGAGGTTTGATCATCAAGAACAAAGCCAGACTTGTAGTTCAAGGATACACACAAGATGAAGGGATAGATTACACTAATGTCTTTACGCCTATTGCAAGACTGGAGGCTATATCGATAGAGAAGTCTATGTGTGCCAGCCACCTGAATTTGAAAACCCATAACACCCTAACTATGTGTGTAAATTGGATAAAGATCTTTATGGGTTACACCAAGCACATAGGCTGTGGTATGAGATATTGTCTTAGTTTCTTCTAAAGAATGGCTACACAAGAGGCACCATAGACATGACATTGTTCATAAAGAAGTCTGGGAAGGACTTATTGCTTGTACAAGTCTATGTTGATGACATAATACTTGGTTCATCTAATAACCAAATGTGCAAAGAATTTGGAAGCATTGTCTCAGTTTCTTCTGGAGAATGGCTACACCAAACACCTTGGCTGTGATATAAGAGAAAGCTCTTGATGGGTTACACCAAGCACCTAGGCTGTGGTATGAGACATTGTCTCAGTTTCTTCTGAAGAATGGCTACACAAGAGGCACCATGGACACAACATTGTTCATAAAGAAGTCCGAGAAGGACATATTGCTTGTACAAGTCTATGTTGATGACATAATATTTGGTTCATCTAATTACCAAATGCGCAAAGACTTTGAAAGCATCAAGAGGAAGAAATTTCAAATGAGTTTAATAGGAAAGATGGATTTCTTCCTAGGAATTCAAGTGAAACAGATGGAAGAGAGGTTTTTCATCAATCAATCTATGTATGTTAAGGACATCTTAGAAAGATTTGATATGAAAGATTATAAGCCAGCCAAGACACCTATATAAAGAAATCATAATCTTGTCCTGATTTTGAGGGGAGGACACTGATTAGCATCAGTACATGGAAATTATTGGATCTCTAATGTATCTCATTGTAAGTAGACCTAATATCATGTTTGCAACCTGCATCTGTGCAAGATATCAGGTTGCTCCCAAACTGTCTTACCTAATTGTTGTTAAGAGAATTCTTAGATATCTTAAAGGAGCTCCCAAATAGGGCCTTTGGTATCCTAAGAACATGGATTTTAATCTTTACGGTTACACTGATAGTAATTATGGTTGTTGTAACATTAACAAGAAATCTACATTAGGAGGATGTCAATTTCTTGGTAGAAGGATCATCTCTTGGAAATGTAAGAAGCAATCATGTGTCTCTACATCAATTGCTGAAGCTAAATACACCGATGCTGCAAGCTGCTGCGCTCAACTACTATGGATTCAAAATCAGATGTTTGACTATGACTTGAACTTCATGAAGACTCCTATCCATATAGACAACAAGAGTGCTATTTCTATCATACAAAATCCGGTCAAGCCCTCCAAGACAAAATATATTGACATCAGGTATCATTTCATTTGAGATATAAATGAGAAAAACTTGATCAAACTAGTTAAATTGATTCAAATGAACAATATGTTGATTTGTTCACCGAAGGCTTTGATGAACAAAGATTTAAGTACTTAATTACGGCTATTAGGATGATCAAGTTTGATTAGTAAATCTCATTTGAAAATATTTTAAAAATATGTCATTTCTAAGTTGTCTATTTACAATTTAAGCCTTGTTACAAAACGTTTTCTCCAAAATTATCTAAGTATAAATTCTTCCGAAGATAAATTTACCCTCGGAAGAAATCATTATTCATCTTCCGAAGGCAAATTCCTCTGCACAAGTATTCTCTTCCGAAGAGTTTTTAGCCTTGGAAGATCATTTGATCATAGATCACGATTCCTATCGAAGGCTACTAACTTTTTCTCTCAAAAGAACACTTTATTCTCGGAAGCAAATTTGTCTTCAAGACATAGTTTTCTTCGAAAGATAAAGTGCCTTCGGAAGACAATCTAGAAAGAGAAACACAAAGTGTTCACTCGGAACCAATTTTACTCTTAGAAGAAAACCTTAATGCGTAACGGAAATGTTTGGGCCCCATTCTGCAAAAAGTAAGATTTTATTAATGATTATTGGAATATTTTAAAAGGTCGTTCTTACCGCCCCTATCAAATCGGAACCCAAAACGTCCTTTCACCTTATCGGTTTGAATTTAACCACCATTTAAATATTTCCGACTTTCTTTTTTTACCTTCTTTACCACAGTAAAAGTCCTAAAATTTCCATTTTCATCTTCACTCACTCTCAAATTACTACTCTCAAACTCCTTCAAATAGTATCATCACCAAACAATGGCCTTGAATCCCCAACACAACCAGGCCGCCATCCTTGACTCTTCCACGGATGCTGATTTTGCCCTAATTATCCAATTCCTAACCCAATCAACATATGTTACTACTCTGACCGTTAACCCCACCATATACTCATACCATATGGTCGAATTCTGGGCCAATGGTCAAAAGTTCATGCTTAACAGTCAAAGGGTTATCCGGTCTAGAGTATGCAGAAAGGAGATTAATGTCAGTGAAACCACCACTAGGTAGCATCTGGAGCTTCATGATGAAGGAGCCCCCACGAAGTTTCCTAAACAAGACTTGGAAGCCACATATACCCAAATGGGATATGGAGGAGACGTCGGCAAGTCCACAGTCTACAAGTTTAACATCTCCTACAACTGGAAGTTCTTGCTGCATGTCATCCTGCATAGCTTGTCTAACAAGTTACGGGGTTGGGATCAAATCCCTTACGATCTAGGTTTCTAGTCCATATATTGGTACATGGCGTCAGATTCAACAACTCTAGGTTTGTGCTAAATAACTTAAGAGGTAAT
This sequence comes from Flaveria brownii, assembly GCA_018326445.1. Classification (NCBI taxonomy): domain Eukaryota; kingdom Viridiplantae; phylum Streptophyta; class Magnoliopsida; order Asterales; family Asteraceae; genus Flaveria; species Flaveria brownii. Next base: position 6,121 of record BJCN01197167.1, read on the forward strand.
CTCACTAGGAATACATTTTACATGTATCCTAGGTATATCCACAATCAATTCTGAGTTGGATCAGGATAAGCTAGAATAAGCAGATATTCTAGTTGTTCCCTAAATGAGGCATGGTATCTTCAAAATCATCTAAATTTACTAGAAAGTTCACTAACTTTACTAGAAGGTTCACTAACCTCTTTCCAACTATGTATGAGCCAATGGTTCCTATTGATATCCCTACAGACCTAGCTGGTGATGAACCCACACCAGGCACCACCACTTCACAGCCAATGCCTTCTTCCTACCCTATCAGATTCACCTATCACAAACACCCAAACGAACCCTTATTCAATCTACTATGATTGAACAAGTACCCTCTGTTCAAGCAAAAAAGGCTAGAGTGGAACAACACGCTCCCACTTAGCCACAAGTCCAACCATCCTCCATAATTGACCTTAATGACAGCGTTGAATCTCCTCAGTCTCAACCTGATGAACCTATTTCCCAGACTTTAATCCCTCAGGGTGAGTCCCCACACTCCCCTGAGTAGCCAAATAGGGACACCCAAATCACAGGCTCAATGCCACTAGATATTGAGCACGGTCCAGGGTCATTAGGTATATCTTCTCTATCCTTTACTGACCTTTTAACCCAATCTGATAAGGATCTCAAGTTTCCTCAGGACTTAGATGTTGATCTACCATACCACTCCCCAAATCAATCGAGCTCCAGGGAACCTCTGATTTCTAGCCAACATTAGTTAAGCCAAACTGAGGCGAGTCCCACATGTATGGAGGGGACTCATGTAGGCTCAGTTGCCACTACTGAGAGTGTCTCATTGACCTCTAAGGACAATGGTTACATACCTGAGACTGAGTCTATGGAAACCTTGCCAATTGATATATCTGAAAGAGACATCAGTATGCAAGGGAAACCATGGTGCCAAGAAACCACATCTGGTGATGAGTATGAACATACAAGGTATGTTATCTCATCTTACTGTGATTCTTCAAAATAAGATGAGGGAAGTCTAAAACTCACCATTTAGTATCTACTTTCTAAATTCTTAAACCTTGAATTCAAGGTTAGAACTTTAGAAAATAGGTTTGCCACTCAACAACTTTAGATTGAAAATCTCAAGGTTAAACTAGCTGAGACACAAATTGAGAAGTCTGTTAGGCATGTACTTGTTAAGTCTCTTTAAGTTCTTCCTTTAGCTTATCTACTTCTCAAGATGATGCTACCAAAAAGGGGGAGAATGTATAGAGTAAAAGTCATGAGGATCTTTCCCTGGCCATCTCAACTCCATCGTTAACTTATCCTACACCACAATAGTCCACAACCATCTTCCCTCAGCCACCTCCCATACCAATTCAAGTGGATCCTAGGATGCTTATTGATCTTCACAGATTCTTAACCAAGTATCTCATAACCTCCTCACTTGAACAACCCTCACCTGATGTTGTAGTAGCCTACTTTAGAGCTGAAGAGCTTCAAAGGTTAAGTGCACCACCTACCACTGAGAAAGAAGTTGGTTAACCTAAGGTCCCTATTGAACCTGAGATTGACTTCAAAGGGGAAAATAAGGACTCATGGCCCAACAACTGAATCAGTCGGGACAGGTAGTGATATTCCAATCTTTTCTGAAGCTGAAGTTCAAGCTGCGGAAGGGATTACTGAATTGTGATCTTTGTCTGATGATCTGGTTATCAAAGAGGCTATCCTTGATCTAGCCTTAGAGGTAAATAGTAAGGACTTTCTCAAAATCCCTATCTCTCCTACACCACAAGTTCAACCCCACTCTCCCTAACCTGAATCATCCAAGCTAGAATCTCTAAAAGTTGAATCTTCCTCATATCCTAAAGGAAAAAGGAATATGTCTGCTGAAGAGATTCTTGAAGAAGAAAGGTTGGAAAAGCTAAAAAGAAAAGGTAGACTCAACACTGGGAATTTGCTGGCTGTAAGCAGCAAGGCAGCAACAGCAGCTCAATTGTCTATCAACAACAAAAGAAGAGTGGAGGTGATAGATAGGCTTATCAATCTGGGAGTAAATAATGAACAAAATGATGCTACACCCACTTGATGAGCTGATAGAACCGGAGAAGGCAACCCTGCTGTAAAAGGAGAAGGAGGAAGCAACAAGGTTGGCCGAAGAGGAAGAAACGAGGAGAAAGAAAGAAGAAGATAAACAAAGGGATAGGTTGTAGAGGATAGCCTTTATACGCTTAAGGGGCTATTCTCAGGAGGAGCTGACTCCTCATGAAAATGAGACGATCTTGTTCCTTTTTAACAAAGAAGAAGATCAGATCAATAAGGATAGGAAGAAAGCTGCTAGAGAGAAGTTGAAGGAGAAGAAGAAGAGGGAGGAGGCCAAACTTATGGCTGCTAAGAATGTTGGAGACAAAGCCTAGATGAAGGCTTATCTCTGGGCCTATGGCTTCACAGGCAGGGAAGTTGGTCGCATGTCTGAGAAGACCCTAGAACGACATGTCAGTGATATTAAATCTTACATTCGCTTCAAAATAAGTAAAGAGGTATACTAAACTCAAAGTGTACAAAGGATGATACACAAACCAACACCCAAACCACAACCAATAAAACCTGAGCCCATACCTCTTCCTTACCCTATCAAAACTGATCCCACTACTGAACCTTACACTTTTGAATCTACACCATCAGCCTCAACCCCTCCCTCATCCATTGCCTCTCAACAGCCACACCACTATTCATTCTAAAACCCAAAATACAACCCAAAACCTAACCATTATCCAAGCCATCCTCTGAACAATCTAAGCCTCTGACCGTTTAAGAGTTCAAGGAGATCAAAGGACAACTCATTAACTGCACAACCTTGAGCGACATTTCTTGTGATGAAGAGTCCATAACACTGAGATAGTTAATGGCTCTTCCTATTCTCTTACATGAGATGCATTCCTTGATCTACCTAGGGAAACACTGGACCAAGCTCTTCAACTCTTGGCTACAAACTCTAACTCCCTCGATGAAGAAGAAAAGAAGCTGAGAAGAAGATTGGTGACTTTATTAGACACAAGGAAAGGGGAAAAACTACCAAATATACCCCTCACTCTTAGGAAGAAAATTGTCTAGTGGAGGTTTGATGAATCTTCTCACAACTTTGTTATGGAAAGAGAGAATTATGAAGTTAACAGACTTGACACACCATCTCTGCTACACTCAAGTAGATTTGACATTGCTGAGTTAGCAGAGAAGCCATTCTCTAATCCCTTAAACTCCTAAGTAGCCGCAAAATCACCTAAGCGGCCTTCATCTTGCTGAGCTAACAAAGAAAGCAAGAACTGAAGAGGAGTTAAAGCTGAGAAAGAAAGAAGAAGAAGGTGCCACTACTAAAGGACGCTTATTCCTTCAAATGGTCAAGGACCTACTTCAGATTCCATAGTTAGATGGGAATATGAATATAATTCCCATCAACTAACTCTCTTTAGAGGGCGATAACAAAGGGTACATGTCATTCACAGCAATAGATCAGACCTCATTTCTATCAATGACTTGTACAAACTTCTTAGCACCACTTTAAGAAAGAAAAAGAAAACTAACAAATACCTCCTTTCCTTGGTCTTGAAAGTTTTGAGAACAAGAAGAGAGTGAAGTTTTGGTAGCATCAGCCTAGGGGAGTTTTTTTAGATCAGATGAGGCTGGTGCAACCAAAACTATAGTTACAAGATTTTGAGTACAACTGATCAAAGTCTTCCGAAGGCAAAGATGGAGTTCCAAAGCTAAGTTGAAGATTATCTGAAGCTTAAAGGATGAAGAATTTTCAATGGAAGAACTCAGTCTCCTGAGACTAAGCAGTTCTCCTTCCGAAGTAAAACACTTAGAAGATTCAAGATAAAGTCTTCCAAAGGAACAAAGTCTTGAAGACTAGCAGAAGTCTTAGAAGAGGTTATCTCTTCCGAAGTATAAATGGTTTTGAAAGAACTTATTCTTCCTAAGCCATTTAACCTGCGGTAGAACTAATTATGGACCAGTGGACTTAAGTATGGTCTGACTGACACCTGTTGTCAACTCTGATATACTGCATGGTGTTTTCCCATGCCTATGTACTTGACCATACTTTATTCCACTGTTCATTTTTTATTAGTTAGTACAGTTACCAACTTTAGTAGGTAACAAAAGGTAAGTCATGTTGTTGATAAAGAATGTCCCTAGTTCATTGTACTTAAATGTTTATGTCTTTCATTCTTACATATGTGTAATACAAGGGTATTTTAGTAATATGATATGTTTTTGAATGTTTATTTACTATTGAATGTGTCTTATTCTTATATCGTTTATAAATACATGCTTGAATGAATATTATATATGGGTTTGTAGTAGTTATTCATAGTTCTGAGTTAATAATGATTCAGGAATGTGTTTGACTTAGTCTTATGGTTATTCATGCTAATGGACCATGCTTATGGACCAGTTGCATGACTAAACCAGGTTATTGGCTCAGTCGCTTGACTGAGTCATGAGACTGGCTCAGTCGCACGATTGTATGAACAAATCGTATGGCTCAGTCGCACTACTGAACCATGCTAATGGCTCAGTCGTGCGACTGTACACTGTAACCTATAAATACCACGTAATTCGTGGAAAAGTAAAACACTTCGAATCATTTCATACCCTAGCCATCTAGAGAGCTCGATCACGTCCATCCAAGTTCACAATTTGTCCCGGATCGTTTTCTATTCATTCTAAACGTTGTTCTATCGTTAGATTGATCCGGGTTTACGTTCTCACTGATTAGATCACCAATCAAATAGGATTCCGCACTATTTGATTAGGTTTCAAATTGAATAAATTTGTACTCCATACATACACGGTCCTAACAAGTGGTTTCAGAGCTTTGGCTCTTGATTCTTCGTGGATTCGATCGGTGTTTTGGTTAAAGTTAACGTTTCTTTATTCAAAAATCCATGTTTTTGATACATAATGAGTTTTTGACGTGTGCATGGTTTAAAAGTTTTGTAATTTTTGACTAACAACATTTTAGGGTTTGTGCAAAATTGTTTTCAGTCTAAACGTGTTCAAAGTCTCAAATTTTTCAAACTCAACAGTCTAAGTCACACGATTGGCTTAATCGCATGAATGAATCCCAATCACACAATTCAACCAC
>BJCN01197205.1:0-10677 GCA_018326445.1 Flaveria brownii
AGCAGCAGTTTCGCTAGAACAGTACTTGAAAACTCTAGTTTCACCCGCAATTTCGCTGAAACTAGTAGAACTTTTGTTCTGATGACAATTTCGGCAGCACTGTCGCTTGTTTGAATAGTAATGTGATAGGAACTTTCGTTCAAAGTGTGTAGTTTTGCTGGAAATCAATGACAAACTTCAATATATCACACAAGTTATAGTTTCGTTGGATTGAGCTAGTTTCCTTGGAAGAAACACACAGCTTCGCTGGATGAAGAAAAATGTAGTTTCGCTGGATCAAGATCTAGTTTCACTGGAAGAGCTCTAGTTTTGCCCGACGTATCTGAATGACTTTTTCAGCACAAAATCAACTCAAACTCATCCAAATCTCAATAGATTTGATATTTGATGATTTCTATAGCTTCCTACACCAAAATAGAACAATCCTCAATCAAATTCTAGATTCAAAACAAGCAGATCAGATCAATAATGAATGAAACAGTGATTTTGAACTCAAAAACATACAAAACTATAAAAATTCTTGCTGAATCTTCAATAGTAGCAACAAATTTTCATAAATGATTGAATGTGGATCTCAGATAGGCTCTGATACCATATTGTTGGTCCCAAACAACACTTGAATCAATAAGATTTGTGAAAATTGTTGGAACAAACATAAAATATGGATGAACAAATGATGAACACCTCAAGAACACAATGAAAAACCCTTGTTTGATCTTTGATGATTTAAATCTGATATTACAAAGTGAAAACCCTCAACTCTAGCTCTTGCAAGCTTACCTTCTAGCTAATTAGTCTAGCTATTTATAATCTAATGACAATTAGACTTAATGACATTTAGCCACGTAGACTCTTAAACTAGAAATTAACAAATAAAACAATAAAAGACTAATAAAATACTAAATATATTTTGTTGACACAAAATATATTTATTACATTGAAATCCCTTAGTCTATAACTTCTTCACAGTCTTGTCTTGATTCTTTGTCTCGAACGTGTCTGTTTGACTTTTTTGATGACTTTGACCGTGACGTTGACTTTCGTTGACTTTGACTGTGTTGCTAATATAGACTATCCTTTTCAGACCGAAAAAACAATGATGTTGAACCACTACCGTCTCTAAAGATGTTGTCTTACATTCCTTCTACGAGCTCTGGTCACTTCTCCACATATGGTATATAGTCAATCTAGGTGACGTCCTTCATTGCAGAAAGAAACTAAATGTAAATATCATGTCTTAAACAAATGAGTTTATAACAGCTAGGCCATGAGCAAATGTAAAGTGAAGAAGCTCTCTACCACTATCATTCCTAAGAACATACCTAAAACCTCCATGCACCAATGAGTAGACATTTGTGTCCTTACCGGTATGCCCATTAAAATCTCATTCGATAGATATGTTCTCTTCCCTAGGTATGTCTCCCACAACCTGGTCAAAACTCTCCCAAAAATTCCTATTTTACTAGTCTCTTAGTCCGACATGTATTGAATACACCCTAACTATTGTCATCACTTCTTATCCAATCATTATATATAATAATATGATCCTATTATTATATCTCCTCACTTTTATCACTTTTTCCAGAAGTTCCTTAGCAATTAGGAAACACCCTATTTTTTTCCTTCAGATCCTAAGTACTACAACTTATAACCATTACACTCTGCCGCTCTCTTTCCTCTCCGCCTAGCCTCTTGCATGCAATGAAAATTCTACGTCTACTAAGCACATTTACTAACTCCAACAGCTTATTATTTAATGTACCTACATTCCAAGATGCCAATCTTAAACCACACTCCCTTTTCCCCATTGTTTTTATACAATAATAAATTATAATATAGTCAAGTAGCACAATCGTATTTGTAGGGTCGTTGAAGGGGGTCAATGCAACAGTTTATAGTGAGGAGAGACTTAAAACACTTAACAGATTAAATAAGGAATGGGGTTTATATTTATGATACTAAGAACACACATAAATATAAGACAAAACAAGAAAAAGAACAAGATAATATTGGTTTTCAAAATTGATGTATATTTTCAAGTTCTTTTACAAGTGTTACTAAGCATACCTAGAAAGACAAATACTTGAGATACTTTATACTACATCCTACAACCGGCTATACTTTAAAAGTCAACTGGAAATACTAATCTAGATAACAAGATCAATGTATAGTCATAAGGCAGATTGCCTTTTGAGTAGCGACTATGACATGATGCAGGATTGGTGTTTGTCTCTCAACATTATGTTTTCCTCACAAACTCACTAAGTCTCACTCGTTTGGTGATACAAAATCTTTAGCTAAGTTGATGATAATATACTAAGTTAGTGAACACAAGAATTGGTTTTTCAAGATACTTGTATATATTACTTCTTAACTCAGTATTACAAGACTCTTACAAAGCATGCTAAATGAGCTATCAAGAGAAACTTTATATACTACTGTCTATAACCTGTTATACTTAGAAAACCAGCTGGAATGTACATTTAAACAAAATACTACATTGCTTAGAAGTAAGGTATCTAAGATAAAATACTATCCTAGATTAGGTAATCATGACATTTACATGACTTACCTTTTGTTACTAACTAAAGTTGGTAACTATGGTAATTGAAAAAGGTGAATAGTGGAATAAGCTATGGTCAACTACACATGGGCGTGGGAAAACGCCATGCAATATATCAGAGTTGGCAGCATGTGTCACTTAGACCATACTTATGTCCACTGGTTCATAGTTAGTTCTTCGAAGGTTAAATGGCGTTGGAAGACTAAGTTCTTCCAAAACCATTTATACTTCAGAAGAGATAACTTCTTTCGAGACTTCTGCTTGTCTTCATGACTTTTGTTTATTGGAAGACTTCATCTCGAATCTTCTAAGTGTTTACTTCAGAAGGAGAACTACTTAGTCTCGAAAGACTGACTTCTTCCTTCGAAAGTTCTTCATCCTTATGCTTTGAAAGATCTTCAACATAGCTTCGAAAGTGCTTCTTTGTCTTTAGAAGTCTTTGTTAAGTTGTATTTAAAATCTTCTAAGTGTAGTTTTGGTTACACCAGTCGTATTTGATCCAATAAACTCCCCCTAGGCTGATGATACCAAAACTTCACTCTCTTCTCTTTCTTAAAACTTTCAGTACCAAGGAAAGGAGGTGTTTGTCAGTCTCCTTATTCTTTCCTGAAGTGGTGCTGAGAAGTTTGTAGAAGTCAATCGTAAAGAGGAGATCCAATCTGTTGATATGAATGACATGTATCCTTTGTTGTGACCCTCTAAAGAGAGTTAGCTGATGGGAATTATAGTCAAATTCCAATCTAACTATGGAATCTAAAGTAGGGCCTTGAATCATTTGAAGGAATGAACTTCATTTAGTCGTGGCACCTACTCCTTCTTCCATTATCAACTTCAATTCCTCTATAGTTCTTGCTTTCTTGGTCAGCTCAGCAAGATGAAGGCTGCTTAAGTGATTTCTAATGTGAGCAGCTACTTGAGAGTTAGAGGGATTGGAGAATGGTTTATCTGCTAACTGAGTAATATCAAATTTTCTTGAGTGTAGCATAGATGGTGTGTCAAGTCTGTTGACTTCACCATTCTCCCATTCCATAACAAAGTTGTGAGAGGGTTCATCAAACCTCCACTGGACAATTTTCCTCCTACGAGTGAGGGGAAGGGTAAGCAGTTTGTCCCCTTTCCTAGTGTCCAGTAGAGTCACCAGTCTTCTTCTCAGTTTCTTCTCTTCTTCCCTAAGGGATTCTAAGTCTATATCCAAGAATTGAAGAGCTTGGTCTAGTGTTCCCCTGGGCAGATCAAGGAATACATCTCTTATGAGGGAACATAAAGAGTCATCAATGTATCTTTTATGGACTTTTCCTCACAAGAGATGTTGCTCAATGTTATTGAGTTAATGAGCTTCCTCTTGATCTCCTTAAATTCCTATAAGGTTAGATGCTCAGATGGTTCAGAGGAAGGCTTGGGTAATGGTTGAGTTTTGGGTTTTGTTTTAGGTTTTAGGATGAGTAGTGGTGGTGGTTGTTGGGAGGCAGTGGATGAGGGTGGAAGTAAGGCTGATAGTGTAGGTTCAGGGGTGTAAGGTTAAGTATTGGGTTCAGTTTTGACACGGAAAGGAAGAGGTATAGGTTCACGTTTTGTTGGTTGTGGTTTGGGTCTAGGTTTGGGTACCATCCTCTATATACCTTGTGTTTGATATACCTCCTTCCTTCTTCCTAAGCGAATGTTAGCTTTGATATCACTGACATGTCGCGGTAGGGTCTTCTCAGACATGGGTCCTACTTGCCTGCCAGTGAAGCCATGAGCCCTGAGATAAGCCTTCATCCAGGCTTTGTCTCCCACCTTCTTAGCAGTTACAAGTTGGGCCTCCTCCTCCTTCTTCTCCTTCTCCTTCAACTTTTATCTAGCAGAATTCTTCCTCTCCTTATTGATGCGATCTTGTTCTGTTGAAAAGAAACAAGATCGTCTCATTTTCATGAGGAGTCAGCTCTTGCTGAGAATATCCCCTAGAGCATATGAAGGATATCCTCTCCGACCTTTTCCTTTGCTCAGCCTCTTCCTCCTTTCTTCTCCTCTCCTCCCCTCCCCTTCGGACAACTTTGCCGCTTCCTCCTTCTCCTTTTTCTATAGGGTTTCCTTCTCTAATTTCACAAGCTCATCAAGTGGGAGTAGGAGTATTTCTTTATTGTTTACTCCCAGATTGATGAGCCTATCTATCACTTCCACTCTTCTTCTGTTATTGAGAGACTCTTAAGCTGCTGCTGCTGCTGCCTTGCTGCTTGCAGCCAATAGTTTTTCAGTGTTGAGTCTACCTTTTCTTTTTAGCTTTTCCAACATTTCCTCTTCAAGAATCTTTTTAGCAGTCATCTTCCTTTTTCCTTTGGGATATGAGCAAGATTCCGCCTTTGGAGATTCTAGATGGGGAGAGTGGGGTTGAACTTGTGGTGTTAGAGAGAGAGGGATTTTGAAAAAGTCCTCATTGTTTACCTCAGAGGATAGATCAAGGATAGCCTCTGTGATCAGCAGATCATTAGACAAAGATGATAGTTCCATGTTTCCTTCCGTAGTTTGAATTTATCCTTTGGAAGAGATTGGAATATCACCACCTGTCCTAACTAATTCAGTTGCTGGACCATGAGTCCTTATTTCCCCTTTAAATTCAATCTCAGGTTAAATAGGGACCTTAAGTTGACTAACTTCTTTCTCAGTGGTAGGTGGCGCATTCAACCTTTGAAGCTCTTCAGCTCCAAAGTAGGCTATGGACATCAGATGAGGGTTGTTCAAGTAAGGAGCGTATGAGATACTTGGTTAAGAATCTGTGAAGATCAATAAGCATCCTAGGGTCTCCTTGAATGGATATGTTAGGTGGCTAAGGGAAGATGGTTGTAGAGTATTGTTGTGTGGGATAGATTGAAGATGGAGTTGAGATTGCCAGGGTAGGTTCCTCATGACTTTGTCTTTATACATTCTCCCCCTTTTGGTAGCATCATCTTGAGAAGTAGATGAGCTAGAGGAAGAACCTAAAGCGACCTTGAATAGGTACATGCCTAACAGACTTCTCAATTTGGGTCTCAGCTAGTTTGGCTTTGAGATTTTCAATCTCAAGTTGTTGAATGGCAGACCTATTCTCTAAAGTTTTAACCTTGAATTCAAGGTTTGAAACTTTAGAAAGCAGGTACTGAATAGTGAGTTGCAGTCTTCCGTCATATTCTTTTGAAGAATCACAAGGAGATGAGATAACATACCTAGTATGTTCATCTTCATCAACAGATGTGGTTTCTTGGCACCTTGGTTTCCCTTGCATGCTGATATCCCTTTCATAGATATCAATACACAAGGTTGCCATAGACTTAGCCTTAAATATGTTACCACTATCCTTAGAGGTCAATGAGACACTCTGAGTAGAGGTAGCTGAGACTACACGAGTCCCCTCCATACCTATGGGACTCACCTCAGTTTGGCTTAACTGATGTGGGCTAGAAATCAAAGGTTCCCTTGGGTCAATTGATCTAGAGAGTAGTGTGGTAGATCAACATCATGATCCTGAGAGAACATGAGATCCTTATCAAATTAGGTTAATAGGCCAGTGAAGGAAATGCAAGTTATACCTAATGACTCGGGACCTTGGTCAACATCTAGTGGCATTGAGCCAACGATATAGGTGTCCCTATTTGGCTGCTTGGGGGAGTGTTGGGACTCACCTTAAGGGCTTGAAGTTTAGGCTATGGGATCATTAGGTTAAGACTGAGGAGACTCAACATTGGTTTTAAGGTCAGTGGTGGGGATGGTTGGACCTCTGGCTGAGTGGGAGCCCTATGTCCCACTCTAGCCTTCTTGGTTTGAACATAGGGGACTTGTTCAATCAGAGTAGATTGAACAAGAGTTCATTTAGGGCATCTTTGATATGTGAATTTGATAGGGAGGGAAGAAGTAGTTGGTTTTGAAGTGGTGGTGTCTCGTGTGGGCTCATCACCTGGTAGTATCTAGGGATGTTACTAGGAGCCATTGGCTTAAGCATACTTGGAAGGAGATTGGTGAACCTTCCAGTGAAGTTGGTGGATATCTTATTCAGGATCTTGAAGATTCCCGACCTCAATTAGGGAACAACTAGAACACTTTCATATTCTAGCTTATCCTGATCCAACTCATAATTGATTATGTGCTGGATATACCTAGGATACATGAAAATGTATTCCTAGTAAGATTACCTCTCAAGTTATTCAGTACAAACCTAAAGTAGTTGAATCTGAGGCCTTTTACCAACCCATGGACTAGGCAGCCCAGATCATATGGAATTTGATCCAATCCTCCTTACTTGTTGAACAAGCTGTGCACGATGACGTGCAACAAAATTTCCAGTTGTAGGAGAAATTAAACTTGTAGAGGGTTGACTTGCTGACGTCTCCTACATATCCTATTTGGGTATAAGTGTCTTCTAAATCTAGTTTGGGGGAACTCAGTAGGGGTGCCCGCATCATGAAGCTCCATATGCTCACGAATAGTGGTTTCACTATGGTAATCTCCTGTCTGTTTACTCTTGAGTGGATAACCCTTTGTTCATTGAGCATTTCATTTTGACCATTGGCCCAAAAATCGGCCATATGGTTTTAATAGATGGTGGGGTTAATGGTAAGAGCAGTGAAATATGCAGATTGGTTTAGGAATTGGATGATTGGGGAAAAATTAGCATCCCTGGAAGAGTCAAGGATGGTGACTTGGTTATGCTGGGGATTCAAGGCCATTGTTTTCGTGAAGATTAGGATTGAAGGAATTTGAGAGTAGTAATTTGAGAGTGAATGGTTAAAAAGCCAAACTAATAAGGTGAAAGGACATTTTGGGTTTTCAATTTCACAGAGGCAGTAAGAAATACCTTTTAAATCATCAATAAAATCATACTTTTTGCAGTGTGGGGCCCAAAGATTTCCGTTACACAGTAAAGTTTTCTTCCGACACTAAAATTGCTTCCAAGAGAACACTTGAGTTTCTCTTTCCTGATGGTCTTCCGAAGCCACATTTCCTTCCAAAGAAAACTATGTCTTGAAGACAAATTTGCTTCCGAGTGAAGAAGTTAGTAGCATTCGGAAGGAAAATTGATCTTTGATCAAATAATCTTCCGAGGCTAAAAACTATTCAGAAGAGAATAATTGTGCAGAAAAATTTGCCTTTGGATGATAAATAAAGATCTCTTCCGAGGGTAAATTTCTCTTCGGAATAATTTAGACATAGAAAATTTTGGAGAAAACTTTTTGTAACATGGCTTAAATTATAAATAGATAATTTAGATAAGACATATTTTATAAGTATTTCAAAAGAAATTGATTAGTCAATGTTAATCATCCAAATAGTCGTAATTAAATACTTAAATCTTTGTTCATTAAAGGCTTTGGTGAACAAATCAACATATTGTTCATTTGAATCAAATTTGACTAGTTTGATCAAGTTATTCTCATTTATATCTCGAATGAAATGATACCAAATGTCAATATGTTTTGTCTTGGAGTGGTTGACTGGATTTTCAGTGATAGAATAGCACTCTTGTTGTCTATGTGGATAGGAGTCTTGATGAAGTTGAAACCATAGCATAACATCTGATTCTAAATCCACAGCAGTTGAGCATAGCAGCTTGTAGCAATAATGTATTCTTCTTCAGCAGTTGATGTAGAGACACATGATTGCTTCTTGCATTGCAAAGAGATGATCCTTCCACCAAGAAATTGAAATCCTCCTAATGTGGATTTCTTGTTAATATTGCAGCCACTATAATTACTGTCAGTGTATCTATAAAGGTTGGAATCCTTGTTCTTAGGATAACAAAGGCCTAGTTTGGGAGCCCCTTTAAGGTATCTAAGGATTCTCTTGATAACAATTAGGTGAGACACCTTGGGAGCATCATGATATCTTGCACAAATACAGCTTGCAAACATGATATCAGGTCTACTTGCAGTAAGATACATTAGAGATCCTATGATTGCCATGTACTGATGTTGATCGGTATCCTCCCCATTGGAATCAGGGCAATTGTGATTTCTTTGTATTGTTGTCTTGGTTGGCTTACAATCTTTCATCTCATATCTTTCTAAGATGTCTTTGACATACTTAGCCTGATTGATGAAGAACCCTTCATTCATAGGCTTCACTTGAATTCCAGGGAAGATACCCATTTTTCCCATTGAACTCATCTCAAACTTCCTCTTCATCATGCTTTCAAAGTCTTTGAAGAACCCAATATGATGTTATCGACGTAGACTTGTACTAGCAACATATCCTTCCCAACTTCTTTATGAACAATGTCTTATCTATGGTGCCTCTGTGTAGCCATTGTTAAGGAGAAACAAAGACAGTGTCTCATACCACAACCAGGGTGCTTGGTGCAGCCCATAAAGAGCTTTATCTAGTTTGCATACATAGTTAGGGTGTTATGGGTCTTCAAATCCAGGTTGCTGACATACATAGATTTCTCTGTTGATATACCTTTAGAATGCACATTTGACATCAAGTTGATAGAGTGAGAAGTTCTTGGATGCTACAAAAGCTAGGAAGATTCTCACACCCTCATGTCTTGCAAATACTACAAAGATATCAGTGTAATCTATCCCTTCCGCTTGTGTGTTTCCTTGAACAACAAGTCTGGTCTTGTTCGTGATGATCAAACTTCTATCATCTCTTTTATTCCTAAATACCCATTTTGTGCCAATAGGGACTTGACTAGGTGGCGATGGACATAAGTTCCACACCTTTTGTCTCTTGAATTGAAGCAACTCCTCTTGCATTGCTTCAACCCAATTGTTGCCCTTGAGAGCTTCTTCCACCTTTTTGGGTTCCATCTGAGAGAGAAAGCATGAGTATAGACAGACATTTCCATTTTAGGTCCGACTTCTTGTTCTCACACCTTCTGAGACATCCCCAATGATGTTTTCAGCTGGATGAGTGTTGTGAATCCTGAGTCTTGGAATTACATCTAGTTGCATAGATAGATCCAAGTTTGAAAAGTTTTGCGCAGGATTATGAACATTGGTTCTAGTTGATGTCTCACACTCATTCAATGAGGACTAATTGAATAAATGAGTGACAACATTAATGGTGTTTTGCTGTGAACCAGTATTAACAGGTACCTGTTCCTTCAGATTACTATCTTGATCCGCTTGGTGTTGAGAGTTAGAGTTACCAGCTGATGAGTTCTGAGGCTCAACTGACTGACAACTTGTTAAAGCTCCACTGTTTCCTTTGATATTCCAGCTTTCAGGACTTGCAGTAGTGGGAGCTTGCTCTTCATGTCTTCTTGGAGAAATTGGATTAGGTCTGGGTAACTCAAATATCTGATCATCAGAGGAGTTATTTTGAATTCATATTCCGGCTGAAACATGCTCATAAGATGGTTTAGAGTAGTAAGGAAACAATTCTAAGTCAAAAATATGGTCAGGGCCATTCCCCCTAACACTAGGAGTGTGCTCATTTACAACAATGTTAGATGATTTCTCAAATTGTTGATTCTTAATATTGTATGCTCTATAGGCTATAGAGCTTGAGCAATACCTAACAAAGATAGCATTTAGCAACCTTTTCTAAATTTTCTTTTGTGTTAAGTATGGTATACCTCCTGCCAAAGGACTTTAGAAAGCCAACGAACGGTGGCCTCTTGTTCTATAACTCATAAGGCGTTTTTCCATGGGGCTTGATAATGAGAACCGTGTTCTGCATATAACATGCAGTGCTGACTGCCTCTGTCTAGAAAATTAGAGGCAGGTTTAAATAAGTTAACATGGTTCTTGCAGCCTTAATAAGTGTCTTTTTTCTCCTCTCAGCAACACCATTCTGTTGAGGAGTTCTAGGGGCATTGTATTGTCTGGTAATCCCTTTTGAGTTGCAAAATGAGTCAAGAATTTGATTAAACTCGGTCCCTTGATCACTTCTAATTGTTTTTACCTTGTGATCAATTTGATTTTCTATTTTAAGAATAAAAGATTTTAATGTTTCAGCACTTTCGTCCTTAGTTCTTAAAAAGAATACTCATGTGAATCTTGTAAAATCATCAACTATCACAAGGCAATATGAATTCCTTCCAATGCTCATTATACTTGTTGGACCAAATAGATCCATGTGCAGTAAGTGTAATGGAGTAGTGATGGAATGAACTTCTTAGGAGTTATGTGATGCCTTATGTTGTTTCCCTTTGAGACACG
>BJCN01197278.1:0-11207 GCA_018326445.1 Flaveria brownii
TCTACTAACAAGATTTAAAGAAAAATAAAAATCTTAATGGAGTTGGTAAAACAGATTCATATAAACAAAATGTATATTGAAATAGAGATAATTTAGGTGATTGATTCTTGTATAAAAATTAACAACAGTTGCTCAAATCATTGATAGATATGGAAGAAAACAGTTATATAAATCAGAAGGGTAAAATTATATGATTCAAACGTTGAACAACAGATCAGATCTTTAATCTTCAAAAGGTCGATGAAGGTTTCATGCGGATGGAGTGAGTTAGGTTTTGAAATCGTTGAAGATGGTGGGGATATGGGAGAATCGTAAAGCGGCCTTGATTGTGAACATTAGGGTTTCTCATCTGGTTACTAGATGTTTATAGTATCCATATTGTAACCGAGAATGAAGATCCACAGGTTTAAAGATCCATGTGACTTATTAAACGAGTAAAGAAAGAATAATGCTTTAGATGATGCCACGTGGACAAATGGTGCCTTAGCAGTGGCGGAACCAGAAACTTTATCCAATGGGGTCACTTTTTTTAATGCTCGGGTTTCTCTCAACTCAACGTTATAATTCTCGGGTCGGGTCGGGTTTTCAACACTAAATTTCCAATCAAGAAGTACCGCCGTTCATGTTTTATTAATAACTTAAAAAAGACTAGAACAAAATAATTACGACCGGATTATCAATATACACATAACAATATATTGACAGTCAAGATTAAGAAATAAAGATTGTTAAGACTCGGAATTATATATGGATTGAAAGAAATTCTTCAAGCACTAGCTTTATTATGCATCATATGTCTTAAAATATTAACTTTGTCCCCTGCTTCATCACTCTATCTGGTTTATGTAAAAATATAGAGATTGTTAACAAACATCAAGTATAACTGATGACAAAAAAATTAGCATCCAACAACATATTATCTCTTGGAATATGACATATGTATAGAGTATAGGCATCTGATGATTTGTTTCTAGAGGTTCCTTCAATGTGTTTGTGGACTTCCAGTCACATTTGAACAATCATCATGTATAACAGACACACAATTAAGTTGTTGTTTAGGCATTTTAACAAACACTTGGTGTGCATCAATTGAAACAAAAATATTAAAGCTTTATGTTTATCAACCACATTAGACAGGCAATTCAAGTGAGCACCAAATACATAAAAGATTCATAATTCTAAATATCATAAGAGAAAGGATTAAATCTTGGACTAACCTTTTGACCTTTTCAATAATCAATTGTGGAGTTTACTTAGAAAACACCAAGTTACCAAATCCTCACAAAATCAGGGGGAGGTCGGCCACCACCGCAGGTCCGCAGCTAGGCAGTCGATGGAGAGGGGCCGATTGGGGGTCGCACTGTCGCAGCCAAGCAACCAAGCAGCCGAGCAGGCCAGCAGGGGCCGATTGGGGGTCGCGCTAGGCAGCCAAGCAGCCGAGCAGGCCCGGTGGCGACTGGCGGGGGTGGGGCAGCCACAGCCCGCAGGTAGGCAGTCGATGGAGAGGGGAATTGGGGATGGTCGGATGGGACTTGGGAGTTGGGAGGGAAAAAATTAAGGGTTAGGGTTTTATTTTAGAAGAAGGGCAGTTTAGTAATTTTAGGTACATTTAGAAGGGAAAAGAAATAAAAAGCTGCTGGGAAGACTCGAACTCGCGACCACTTGCAGCAAGAACCGCGCGCAAGCGCAAATTACCAGCGAACTAGGAAGCAGTTTGGTGTTATGATTCTAATTTTAATATACTAATGGGTTCACTCCCTGTAAAACTATGGGTTCACTAAAAAAATCGGTATTATACGTTACACTACGGGTTCAAAAATCAATGGGGTCACTTGACCCCGTTCCCGAAAGCCTAGTTCCGCCCCTGAGTATGGTAGCTTTAATGTTAAAAAAAAAGGGTTCAATAACTAAAAATGTAAATAGCAATTAACTTTACGAGAGTAGATAGTATAATATATAAGAAAAACGTTAAATGACATGGTTTTTGATAAACTAGTTTAAGTAGGTTTTGTTTTGTGATATTTGAATTTGGATTTGATTATGTTCTAGATGTTTAAATAGTAATATAATTGAATGAGTTACTTTATATTTTCACCCGAAGCACATTATCATCAATTCAACATAAACTTTTCTGAACCGAAATTAGTTAAGAAGACGTATACTAATGATAATAGCTTTAGGTTTCGTAAAGGACAATAATATCATCTCATAAACCTCATTTCAAGACTTTATTAAAAACAAATGCTCGTTATACCGTTAAGTACGTTTAATTAAGGCCGTATCTTCCAATGCTACGTGACATCAACTTACAACAAACATTTTTACAGTATTTCCGTTAAATTAAACGAGTGAACATAAACATACCGTTTGTCTCTAACCCTTCATGACTTTCAACGTTTGAGATGAGTTGAAGCATGAGAAAATCATGGAAAACGTTCCCTCCAACAACAAACCAACCAAACTCTAGAACAATCCTATAAAAAAACACATTTTTCCATTTGGGTCTTCACCTTTCTCCATCAAATTGGATTCTTCCAGAAATTCTTGAAGAAATTAGGGCCTTCTTCTTGATTTCACCAGAAGGAGAAGAAGGCTCTGTTTCTTGAATTTCTTCATATTGTTGTAAGATGTTTAGGTTTTCTGTAGCGGCCCTTCAATTCATCGAGCTGCTCGTGAGTTCCATCGTGCATTTGTCATATGGGTTTTACATCTTTAGCTCTGCTGTTGCTGGTGATCTTTCATTAGCTTTGAATGATCTGTTCTTCAAGTCCAATGTTGAAGCATCGATTAGGGATTGTGGGTTAGCTTCCTCTGCAAATTCTGATGATGATCTGCCCCCAATTGTGTTGGTTCATGGGATTTTTGGATTTGGAAAAGGGGTAATTAGTTTCATCATCAAATTCAACTTAAATGTGATTAATTGATTGATTCTTTATATAAACATAATATTATTTTGAAAATTTGTTACAGAGATTAGGGGGATTATCTTATTTTGCTGGGGCAGAGAAGAAAGATGAGAAGGTTTTGGTGCCTGATTTGGGCTCATTAACCAGTATTTACGACAGGTTTGGTTGTTAATTTGCACGCGAATCTTCGGTTTCTTGATGTTATTATGTTATGTGTTTGTGAAGATTATATGGATTTTGATGATGAATGATTGGGTTTGTTTTAGGGCTAGAGAATTGTTTTATTACCTGAAAGGTGGGCAGGTTGATTATGGTGAAGAACATAGTAAAGCTTGTGGGCATTCTCAGTTTGGAAGGATATACGAACAAGGTTAGGTTAAATCGTAGAATTGGATGTTGATTGTTGGTTTTGAATCAAGATTCTGAAGGATTTTAATGAAAATTGATAATATTTGGTTTGATGTTAATCAGGGAACTACCCTCAATGGGATGAAGATCATCCTATTCATTTTGTTGGGCATTCGGCTGGAGCTCAGGTGATTCGTTGTCTGCAACAAATGTTGGCTGATAAGGTTCGTTTTTGCTTTGGGATATGTAAATGTTTTCAATTTATGGTGTTTCGATTGTGTAGTGAGTTTATGTGATTGAAGTATCTTTTGATAAACGCGAATTGTTGTATATTTGTGAATTTGTAGGCGTTCAAAGGATATGAAAACACTTCGGAAAACTGGGTGCTAAGTGTGACATCTTTATCTGGTGCAATGAATGGAACTACTCGAGCTTACTTGGATGGAATGCAGTAAGTTTGATCTCTCTGTTTCTTGAAATATTTATTTGTTGATCGATAAGAGTTCAAAATGATGCGTACTCATATCCTGTTTATAACGCGATAAGATTGGAATTCTATGAAACTTGAAATCATTGGCTCTTCATCCAAAATAGGAGGGTGAAATTCATAAAAAGTAACCAGCTTTAGTTTGATTATCTTTTATGTAACCAAATTTTGTAAGGTGAGAAAAAATGTTACAAGTTATATACTGTTTGTCAACACCACTTTAGAAAATATAGCCAACATGGTCAAAAATTATTTTCACACCAGCTACCGTTCTGCCATGTCATCATTTTGGTGTTTCACGGATGAGATAGCGTAAATCAAAATTTTTGAAGTTGGTTATTAATACTACTACTATAGATAAAAAAAATTAAAATTCACTTCTGCTTTAATGAAGGTTGTTACCTGTTATAAAAAAATTGATAAAGTTGGTTATTTTTTATGCAATTAGCCACCAAAACTATTGCTAAATTCAAGAGGAAAAACACTTTAAGAGTTTAAGATTCAAATTTATCCATCAAACCTTGTTTATTAGGCAAGAAGACGATGGGAAATCCATGAGATTTGATTTCTTTAGTGTTTAATTCAAAATTTATTTGCTAAAAACACCTCAAGATGTATAAAATTATCCATCATTAGCCATGAAAATATGGAGATTCTATAAAAGTTCAAATCATTAGTTCTTGGTTTAAAACTAATACTCATTCATCACACCAAACATGAGTCAGAAAATTCACACGTCGAAATTTTTATTTTTTTATTTCAGGCCAGAAGACGGGAAATCCATGAAATCCATATGCCTACTCCAATTATTACGTGTTGGAGTTATTGTTTATGATTGGATCGACATTCCAATTCTAAAATATTATTACAATTTTGGGTTTGATCACTACAACATGTCATGGAGGAAAGCTGGCGTTTGGGGACTTGTTGATTGTCTTCTCGGAAATTCAGGCCCGTTTGCTTCTGGTGATTGGATCCTTCCTGATCTAACGATTCAAGGGTCGCTACGTCTCAACAGCCATCTAAAAACCTTTCCTTGTACATACTATTTTAGCTATGCAACAAAACGTACTAGGAATTTCTTGGGTTATACGGTACCTTCGAATGTACTAGGGATCCACCCGTTGCTTTTTATCAGAGTCTTGCAGATGTGTCAATGGAGGCACCCACCTGATGTCCCTCCACCTTTCAAGGGCTATAGGTTGGTTAAATTTTTAAAAGTTTACAACTTTTTTTTATAAAATAGTGTATGTATAACAATTTAATGAATTTTGATTTTTAGGGATGAAGAATGGTGGGATAATGATGGTGCACTAAATACAGTGTCCATGACACACCCAAGGTTTCCAGTTGAACACCCTAATCGATTTGTGGTTGAAGATTCTGAATGCCAGCCTTTGCAACCGGGAATTTGGTATGGTCTATGTTTAAATTCGTTAAAATTCTTATATTAAGTGAAAATTTTGCTTTAAGATGTGTCTAGATGTGTGTTTTAATCGGGGTATAAAGACGACATATATGGCATTTGTGCAGGTACTACAAGATAGTGGAGGGGGATCATATTCTTTTCGTAGTAAACCGAGAAAGAGCAGGGGTACAGTTTGATCTGATATACGACAGTATTTTTGAACGCTGTAGGAAACACGCGTTTAGAAAGGTTCCAACAATGCCAGACCATGTACAATGAAGACGTTAGCTGCTATACATACATATGAAATTTGTAACTAAGCTGTGTATCGATTTTCTTTGGATAGAATGATGCATATATGCATCACTTTTGTACAGCTATGAATTCGTTTTGTATTGTATGTATTCAGTTTTACCCCCTTCTATCACAACCCATATGCTTCATTATAGGATTCCTGTTGTACATTTAACTTAACTTGCCAACCATCTTGACCTATGTAGTTGAAGGCGCACAAGGTGTAGGTGAGACGCAGCCATACCACCTTGCGTCCATCAAGGCGCTTAGGCGAAAACTGCAGCCAAAACTCGTCTGCAACATATATAAAATGTCCCGGAATATGTCTGAACTAACCTAAACAACAAACATGTTTAAAACTCCTAAGAATGGTGTATTTATATGGTGAGTCTTGCTTAAAAAGCCATTGCTTATAAAACATGCCTGACGTCTAAGCCTTGGGCTCGCCCTTTGAGCCTTGGGCTCGCCCTTTGAGCCTTGAGCGCACCTAACGCCTTTGACGACTAGACCATGAACATACATAATAGAAGTGTGACAACTGCTAAAGCTACGCTAAATATAATCGCCAAGTTGTGATCCTTTCTTGATGAAGTGAGAAAAAGAAAGCTGATGCCAAAGTACGAAAACATATTAAAAGATTGAGGGTTGTTTTGGGACGGCTTACATATTTGCTTATTGCCTCTAAAAATAAGCAGTTTAGGGTTATTAATTTCAAACTGCTTTTTGGAAACAACGTATTTAGCTTGCAACTAATCAAATAAGCAATCAAAACATAATAATAATTAGAAAAATGGTTTAGTAAGCAATACACATATGTTTATATAACCTCCAAGAACGCCAACCTCTATGAACCGTGGTTTTTAAGTCAAAAAGTTGGCTCAATTGCACTTGGCCGTTGGCTGGTGGCAATACGGGAAAGTGTATTGTGTGGTTCAATCGTATACCTGACCATAACTTGAGAACCAGTTTCAGTATACCCACAAAACAAATGCACCATGGCCTTTGTGTTGTGCGTGGGCTTTGTATTAGCTTATAGTATTAGAAACATTCAAGAACGTATGATGTTCTATTATCGCATACATGGTGTCATATAGGTATGCAATCGTTCTGTACACATTTTGGCAAGAACACACGTTGTTAGAAGATGATCTTGGCTGAGAGTGTAGAGTTGCAAGGTTGTAATTGCTTAAAGCAAGTGAACAATTTCAGCTGATTGATTTTGAAATTTTAATGTATCTAAACATACTTTTTTTTTGTTCTCTCCATCTTTTTTAGTATACTTTTTTTTTGTTCTCTCCATCTTTTTTAGTAAATAAAGGCTGTCTTTGTGATTAAAGTTTACGCCAATTCTTGTGATCTGAGTTTTGTCATGGAAATTTTAAACGAGCCAAATTTAATAGTTCATTAAAGTTAACAAAAGATGATGATTTCACTAACCCATCAATGGCAAGATCCAGGAGTAGGATCCTAAATAAACATGATCGACGGGAAGCACAAATCATCGACTTCATGGCTCATGTCAAATTGCATTGTAAATGTGGTATAGTCAGTCATACATACTGTTGTTCATGGCTACTGGTACTACAACTTCATGGTTCGTGCTCAAGTTTATATTTATACGATATAGGTTAGTATTATGCAGCTAATGACAAAGGCATAAGAAAGGAAAATCAGAATCAGAAATTTACTTATCGATATTGCTGCAGTTTTGCAAGGACTAGAATATGGCTACAAGGTCAACTCATCTCCAAATTCATTTACGACCTTCTGTACCTTGCTCAGCATTTCTGTTGGCATCAGATAGAAATCAAAACTTGTAAATTATATTGAAAAGAAGAACATCATACAACATTCTTATCAAACTTGGTACAAATAAGGCATTTATTGTAGTTTCCGTGGCAAGGATGGGAGACCATGATGATGAGCTTAAAGATACTGGTTCAAATTTTTAAAGAAATATCCTTTGCTTGGTAAATAAGGTTAGCACATACCTTGAAAGGAAGAGTCTCCCAGATATTTCTGTGGAATAAAATCGAATCAGTCATTGCATTAGCAGTTACAACATTATAGCATAACAGGTAAATGAAGTAGACAACCATCAAAATATTAATACCATGATATCCTTTTTGAGACTGACTTCCTCTGGATCAGTTGGTTGCAATGCTGTCATGGTAAATTACAGATTCATGTTATGAGTATCAAAATTCTTACTCTTTCTTTTTCCCTGCTGCCCAATCTATCCACCTTAAAGAAGAATAAGGGTAGTACAGGTGGAAAAAAGGGTGGTCGGATAGGTTTGGTAATGGATCAAAACGGGGCGGGTACCCTTAAACATCTTTTCGTTCTCTTTTCCTGAACTTATTAATAGTTGACGTATTAAATTTAATTTAAAATCTATTTATTTTAGTAGACTTAAGCATGTAAACACCATTTCAACCCATTTTCCCCTGTTTAAATTTGGCATGTAGAATTCAAAAGCATACCCGTTTGACAAGTCAAACATGAAATATCTCACAAATGAAACTACTTCTATGTTGTTGGGTTAAAAATGTTACCTTTGAGAATAAATAAAGGTACAAGTTATTATCCATATATCTATCCGGAGGCAATGTCCACTTTTGCGCAAAATAAAAGAATATAAAAACACGCACCTAGTTCAGGCACAGGGTAGCAGTTCATCAGTAATGATGTGAAACTAGGAGGAAAAGCTGAAAGCTTTCCTTGAACGTCCTGACTTGAATGATTTGAGTTTAGGCTGCTGCCATCATAGTTTTCAGTTGGGTACAACGGTTGGATATAAGTGTCAGCAGAAGCTCCTATTGGACTACAGACCTGTAATGGTCTGCACCAACAGTTAAATTCAGTTAGTCTGCTTACATTTCGGCTCTAGTATATCAATCTAGTTGCAGACTTGAAAGTGAGTTATCACATTCTCCCCCACCTATACATGGGTTCACAAAATTCTGCAGAAGTGCTTATCGGGTCCCAGTCTTGTGTTGGTCTGCAAAAAGAAACTAGTTATAAGCTAAATTCAATTAATGACTAAGTGATTGACTTTTTAAACTATCGTGCTTGGTTTTCAATGAGAACAAACCAAGTACTTTTCTTATTTATTTGCATTTTCATCTTCACCATTTATCAGAAATTCTTTGCGCAACCGTATTATCTTTTTCTTGCATTATCATAGGAAGGTGATTGGTTGGCAATGAAATGTGGGCATTGTATTCTCACCAACCTATTTTCAGCTTCAAAAGAAGGGATGATCTCTGATTCAGATGATGTTTTGGATTTAGAGATGCCACATGTAGACCCATTAATCCTTTCATGCCCAAAGGCTTCCTACACAACAGAAGATGAAATTACACTTGTTCAAGCAACCAGGAGAAGGGAGAGAAAGGGGTGAAACTTGAACCTTTAAAATATCTATAAATCTTTCAGTCTCATCAGTTGTGAGAAATCGCACAGCAAACTTTTGAACCTGCAAACAACAAAGTGCATCTGAAACTTCGTTGTTGTGTGAGTGTAACCATTGGTAATAATGAGGAAAAACTGAGATGGAGGGAAAGGGTTTGATACAGTTCAATGCTTTTTCCAGTAAAGTTCATGGGTCACCCCACTCAAGAAAATGAAAACCACAGCAGTTTTTGGTTGCAGGACAGGACACACATATAAGAACAAAGGATAAAGTTGGCAGATACAAACAGAATGAGCATATTTGAGTGTCTTGCCTGGCCTACTTGATCTTTGTAACTCATGAATACAACCTTGCTACCCCTAGGAGAGTATCCGGTCAAACATGAGACCTGAGGCCAGGTGAAATGTAGCTTTGAAATGTAATGCTCTTCCTGGAATGATTCAGTACCCAAAGTTTCGTTATGTTAATGCTAAGTTATGATAAAATGCATAGTAAACAGACCATACAGTCACAAATGGTACAACATAACCATAAGACAAACAACCGATGGAATTGCAGGAAATGAGTAAACAAACTAATGCTTGGTTGCATCACATATAGCGCTACAATAGATGCAGGATTTGAAGCCTTCCCATGTACAACAGCTAGCACAAAACATTTTTCCTTCACTTGTCTTAAAAACAAATCCGAGCTAACAATTTGGGGCATGATTAGTAAACACAAAAAAATCCTATAACATTAATTGCAGTTCCATCATGTATATTCATAAATCATATCTTACACTACCTTGATGGTGTATTAAGATCACTGCTCATGATTTAGCTATAACATTTCATGAGGCTGATAAAATGAAAGGCAACATGAAAACCAACAATGTTGCAGCGACTCAACTGAAGATATCATAAAGCAAACGATATTAATAGACACTTAACAACAACACACAGATTAACTTGAAATATCAACGTTTAATAAAAGTAAACAAATCTACAGCACGTGATTACTACTCTAATTATGTACAACATCACCACACTGTGAGCTACTCATTACACAACCAACATCTGAAACCTTTTCTGGAACGCACTCTGCTCCAGTAAACAGCGTTTATGAACGAACCAGTGGAACCTTAGAATCAGCCTACTGAATCGTCGATCTTATCTGGTTCAGAACAAATTATGTTACGAAAGTGTATCAAACAATTAACTCGTTCAAAATCAATTAACAAATATAGATCATGATACGATTTACACCTCAACGGCTTCATAAGCGCTTCGATTCGTGATCAAACACACAGGAATTGTACAACAAACACCGTCAGAGTTCAAATAATGCGAATGATGATGTTAATTACTAAATCAGTTCGAAGCTACAAAAACGAGAGATCTAAAAGAGCAATAATAAACAGATAACTCACGACGACGTTGTCAACGAGAGTAACAGTGAGGACAATTGAGCGATAGGTATCGGAGTAATCGGCGGTGGTGGTGAGCAATCTGAGAGAGGCGAGAGAAGTGAAGGAAGAAATCCAGGAGCCTTTGGTCTTCTTAGAAAGGGGAACAAGTGAGGGATGCTGTGCACCGGCGGTGGAAGGAGGACGGCTGAAGAAACGAGCATACTGAACCTCCCATGGATCTCCGATTGCGACGCTGCTGGTGGTGGTGGTGATTGACATTGTTCCGGTGGATTGATGAGATTCAGATACCTCCATGCTTTCGTATGGTTTCTGCACTCACAGTTGTTTGTTGTGTGATCGAACTTTGAATTTGTTAAATAGTTGTATGGTTTGGTACCAGTGTACCACCACGGTTAGTCGGTTACACACGCTGAATTTGCTTTTCGTTTCCTTTTTGTTTATTAGTTTCTTTATTATTTATATTTTTTTTAACGATAAACCTATCATATAGAGGTGGCAAAATGGGTGGGTTGGATTGGGTTGGTTGTTAGGTTAGGATAGATTTGGGTCAGGATGGGTTTGGGTTAGGATGAGTCATTTAGAAAAAAGATCAGGATGGGTTTGGGTCAATATGGGTTTGGATTAGGATGGGTTCGGATCAGGATAGATCATTTTAAAAAAAGTCAACACTATTTTACTAGTTTTCTACAATTCAACAACACATATAGATAGATGCATATACAAGCTCAAAAAGATACATATAAGACTTCATCTATAAAAGATAGATGCATCTACAATCCAACAACACATATATATATAGATACATATACGGACCCGTGGCGACGCGGCAGACCTGTGGTGACGCGGCGGACTCGTGGCGACGCGACGGACCGGTGGTGATGCGCGATGAAACTCGACAGAGGTGGAAGGTTGTATGTGTGTTGGTGGTGTGGTGGACC
>BJCN01197437.1:0-11811 GCA_018326445.1 Flaveria brownii
TAGTCATTCCAAGCCAATATTCTAGGCGCATGAGCCCTATTTGGGCGCATGACGACCTATTTAACATGTTTCTAAGTTATTTTCAGTCCCAATCATCATCCTAATATAATATTGACTTATATTTACCATTCTAAGCATTAACATAACATAAACAAATATAAAACACTAACATACATACACAAGTACATTCGGATAGCATACATAATAATTATAAAATCATTTTACATGCATTTTCAGCCCCAAAGAAGTTTAAAAACATATAAAAACGGGGTCTAGAACTCACCTTGACTGCTTCCAAACACCTCTCCTTCAAATTCAAACTTTCAAAGAGTTCTAACACCTAAACATGTCAAAAACATTCAACCGAGCACATATACACACATAAGAACACATAGAACTCGGTCATAAGGCTAAAAACTCGGTTAAAACCTTGCAAAAATACAAGATAACTCACCTCTTAACAAATTCTTCTTCTCCTTCTCTCTAAAATCTGATGAACTCTGCTTTCTCTCTTTAAAATTGTCGAAGCAGTTGGTGTGTAGAAGTTGTGGGCGGCCATTCCACCTTTAAACATAATAATAATATTTTGTCCTTTTTGCACTTTTAGCCCTTCCCTTTTGTCTATTTTATTTTCTCTCAAGATACTTTTTGTTTTTTCTTTTCTTATTGCTTTTCTATATTTTATTTTGACAAAATTTCCAGGTGTTACAAGGTGGGACCGACATTCGGATTTCAAAGTTTATCCTTTTGCATTAACTTTGTCTCAAATCAATTTTATACATATACACTCAATGGTTCCCCCCTCTTTCATTATCTTCTTCATCTATAAATTCTCTAACCTAAATTTACCTACGAACTGACCTTGTTCTTATCTTCCTTCACAACAAAGCTACCTCAAATGGCCAACCCTAACCGTAGAAACCAACCCGATTTCTCCATGCACCTTCACAGGCGACATAATTAAGTTGCTCTATTGGACTCTGAGAAAGATCCATATTTCTCAGAGGTTTGCCACTTTCGTACTCTATCCAACTACTTCACCTCCCTCACCATAGATTCTCCACTCTATGAGGATCATCTATTGGATTTTTGGACGACATGCCAAGAGGTCACCATGAATGGGGAGAAGGCACTGTCTGCCCTAGTGCAGGGGAGGACAATCTTTATCACTCCAACCTTATAAACACTCATCCTCAGCTGGATAATGTAGAAGGTGATATGTTCTTCACCAAATCTACTGTTAACCAGTCCTTTGTACAGATGGGCTATGAAGGTGACTTCTCAGTCAGAACCTTTAGGAAAGGAAAGGTATCATCTCAATGGAAATACCTCCTCTATTTAAAGGAAAGGTCTCCTCTCAATGGAAATACCTCCTCTATTGTGGTCATTCATAGTTTATCTAACAAGAATGGAGGATGAGACCAGATTCCTAAAGACCTTTCCTTTATAGTTCATGGGATGGTTCAAGGGGTCAAGTTCAGGTACTCTCAATTTGTTTATACTAATCTACTTGCAAACTTAGACTCCTTAGAGTATTACATGTTTCCTAGATATGTTCAATACTCAACTGTGAACTGGGCTCATAGTTAAGGGGAACATGTAATATTCTAAAATTAAGACAGATGAAGCCCGACATCTTTAAGACAATGAGAAAGCCTACTGTGGGCTTCTCAGGGGTAGAAACATTCCTTGTTCCAAAAATGTTAGAGCTCATTGCTCAAGGTGGCAACCTAGCAGTACCAGCTAGTGTTGAACCCACACCTTCTACTTCACAACAACCCATATAGCCACAAATAACCATTACCTACTAAAGAAAATCCAAACAAATCCCTGCACAAACTACTCAACTTGTGCAGGCCCCCATATCACCACCTATGCAGGAAGAAGTGTACACTAGAGCTCACACTTCCTCTGAGGAGCAAACCACTCCCATCTCACCAATGATCAGTGCCAAGGTTCCTTATGCTCAGACTGATGAGCTCACAACCCTAACAGCCTTGAGCCTTTGCTCAGAGTCTCAAAACTCTAGTGATCAACCTTCAGGGGAAAGTTACCATCCCCAGCCTCTTGATCTAAACCAACCAATTCCCAACCTAGAATTCTACGATGATGAAGATAGGATTTAGTGAGTACCATAAGTCTCTCTTCTCCACCCCTGCTCAAGGAGAGATGAAAACTCCTGCCTCTCCATATCTAGCCTACATCATTCACCTACTATTGAGGTGGATCTCCCTGAACTTGTTCAGGAGATCCATAAGGAAGAGGCTCTCACTTCAGGAAGTGATTACATCATTAAGACCTCAACCATGGCAACTCAGCCCATTGACACTTCAACAGAAGCTAGCAGTGTGCAGGGGAAATCCAGCAGCCAAAAACAACATGCTGGTGATGAGGAAGAAGACTTAGGTCCAATTCTCTCATCCCCTAGTGATTCTTCTAATGAAGATGAGGGGAACATGAGACTAAAGGTGCACAAACTGACCAAAACATGCACCTATTTAGTATCCAAGGTTAATCACTTGGAATCTCAAGTAACTACCTTGTAAAGAAGGGTCCATGATCAGTAACTTGAGATTTCTGATCTCAAGGAAAACTAGCTGGGAGACCTTTCAGGAGGGCTCCACCAAGAACATAAGAACTTATGGATGTGATAGACTTAACACCCAGCTCACCTATGTAAGAGGGTGATGCTAGTAGAATGGGGGAGAAAATCCAAGCGATCATAGAACCTGGGAGTTTCTTACAGAGTGTGGACATTGAGGATTCACCACCCTCACTTGCAATTGTCCATACTCAGCAACCTCCTCAAGTCTGATATGGAACTACTCATACAAAGTTTGTTTGAGGAGGGTATCCCAAGGGCTATGTCTGCCCCATCCTATGATGTTGAGAATGAAATACTAGGGTGGAGGTATGATGTTGACAAGAGAGCCCTGATAATGCGTAGACTTCAGGGGAAGCAATAGGTCTTTAATTTTCAGACCCTAAACTACTATGATAGTATTTCTCTAGTACATATCTAACTTGCCAACCCAAGTCAAAACAGGCAAGCTGGCAGACTGGCTGAGAGGATTCGAGACAGGATAGTTGAAGAGTTCAGACAAAGAAGACGACAAAGGCTAACAAGCAATGTCATTGGTCAACTGGATGTTGAGGTGGACCCTAAGATTAGCTTAGAAGGGGAAACCTTGACTGAAGGACTAGTTATAGACCCTGTGAACCTTGTTATAGGAACTACTTCAACATCCTCTACCCTCAATGAGGCATCAACTGATGAAGGTGCTTCACAGCCTCTCTCTGGCAAGAGCTTGATTGCTGAATCAAGCAATAAAGGCCAAAGCCCTCTCCACCCCAAGTCACCAAGGTCTGTGAGTGATAAAGGGAAAAGTAAACTGACTCCTGAGGGGATTGAAGAGGAGAGAGAGAGAGAGAGAGAGAGATAGAGGAAAGGGAATCTAAGGGGAGAGTTCAAGTGGGTCCCCAGGCTTCATAGAAGCTGTAATCAAGGCTGCGCCCAGGCTAAATACTCAAGATGATGAGTTGAGGGTAGCTAAATTAAACTACTTGGGGACCAGGAACTACAATATGGATGAACTCATCTATCTTCTAGCATGCATGCACTGATATATAAGGTAGAAGTTACTTCAAAAGCTTTACACTCTTCATAGAAAAAAACATTATAAGTGTAAAATATTCCAAAGCCAAAGACCAATATTCCGAAGCCAAAGCTGAAGTCTTTCAAAGCTTCAAAGAGAAAGTCTTCCGAAGCCAATGAAGTGAAGACTAATTTCTTTCGAAGACAGAAAAGACATGCTTTCTCTAATCAACTTTTGCATAAAGCTGGCCCACTTTCCGCTACAACTCTGAAGACTCACCAACTTGTATAAGTTAATAAAAAGGTCCATGGTTTTACGACTGTAGATTAAGGTTTACAGTCTGTAACTTTCTACTTTGTACCTTTTATCCTTTTTGAAACATATTAGGATGTGAGATAAGGCATGTCAAAGTCACAAGGCAAAAGGCAATCTGCCTTTTGACTTTACATTGATCTTGTTGTCTAGATTAGTGTTTTAGCTGGCTTTCAAAGTATAACCGGCTGTAGGATGTAGTAAAATATATTTGGTTCTTGTATTTTATCTTATGCTTTATAACACTTGTAACAGAACTAGAGAACAATATATAACATTCTTGAAAACTATACTTATCTTGTTCTTGTTCTTTTGTTCTGTCTCATTACTTGTGTTCTTAGTACTTCTATATAACCCGGTTCCCTATTTGATATGTTAAGTGTTCTAAAACTCTCCTCATTGTAAGACTGATTATATTGACCACCCTTAACTGGTCATGCACGGTTGGTTTTCCATATTTCTATACGAGTAATCAAGCAAAGACAAAAGGAAAATTTACTAGTCAAATAAAAAACTCTAATTTTGACTGAGGTTGAATGATTTTAAGTGATGTGAATGACTTGTAGAAAGTCACTTCAGTAAATAACCGAGTCCTAAGTACTCAGCCAAGTTGGCCGAATTAACACTACAAAGAACAATGCACAAACAAATAAAAAGAAATCTAAACTAGAGAAATCATCAAAACAAAGGATTAAATAATCTATTGAAAAGTACAATCAGACCTTGGTATGATATAAAAGGGGGGGGGGGGGGTTTCATATGTGTGAAATTGTTAGTTGAGGGACTTATCTTGTAAACCTTTTAATAGTTCGTTAATCGTTAAAAGGGTCGTTGTAACAGACGTTTGAGCTCATGCAATGAAATCAAAATTCCTCTTCTCTCTCTTTAAAAACTTCTTCTCTTATTTTTTATACTGATCAGTGGTATCAAAACCTCTAATTCTTATAGCTCTACGGAACTTATCCATGGTGAACAACACCGGGACCAAGAAATTGATAAGGTGCTGAACGAACAAGAGCGATCTTTCATCAAATTTAAGGTATCAACAGCGGAGATCAATCGTTCAATCATGGATAACAACAATTACATAGTAGAATTACGTATGATTGTGGGGTAATTTATCAACAACCAAAGGGAATTGCTAGTGAACGGAGGTGCAAACATGGTGGATCGTATTCCAAAAGAGAAGGATAGGTCAACTTGATTAGGAAAATCTGAGTTTCTAAAGTTCAATGGCAAGGATGTTAATGGTTAGGTGTATAGATGTGATCATTCCTCACTGTGGACGAGATGCCAAAGAACATGAAATTAAGGTATGTGGTGATCCATTTGTAAGGGAGATGCTTTGGAATGGCATTGGTCGTTCATGTGGTCGAGAGGTTCTACAATTGTAAAGTTATAATAGTTGGAATATGTGCAAGTAATCACCAATCATTTTTCAAAAACTTTTTATAAAGATCCAATGCAAGAGATTTCACTGTTGCAGCAAATTGGTGATGTAGAAGGTGAGAATGAAGAATATTTGTGTTCTTTTTCAGAGGCTGACTCAATCCTCAATCCTCGACTATTTATGAATGCTCTAATGGGTAGCCATTCTTTTTGCAACAATGCAAGTTCACGGTTCCATGGGTACTAGGCAATTACATATCCTAATTGATTCGGGTTCAACCTATAATTTTATTGATTTTAAGCTTTCTAAGAAGCTATAGTGTGTTGTTCAAGACATTAATCCACTTAAAGTCAGCATTACCAATAGGAAATAATTGCCTTGTATGCAAGTTTGTCCTAAATTTTAGTGGTGTTTGTAGGGTAAGTGGTTTACAAATGAGATGGTCTTAATTCCCCTTGAGAACTATGATATCATTTTAGGTGTATAATGGTTGTTACCTTTTATTGATATCTTATGGAATTTTAGTAACATGACTATGAAATTCATATTGGAAGATAATCCTTTTGAACTCAAAGGCTTGGTTGATAACAAGGTTTCATTTTACTATGTTAAAAGTTGCATATGATTTTTCAAAGGCATGCTAATAATAGCTGCTTGCATGTTGTTGTTGATAAAGAAGTTAAAACCTATGGTTCAACGATATTGCAGACACAATCTGAATACCTCTTAGATTGGCTTTTACACCAATTTCAGGATATTTTTGCTACTCCTACTACACCACCACCTTCACGATCATTTGATCATTGTATCACTAATAAGGTAGTGGCCCTGTTCATCAAAAGCCTTATAGGTACCTAGTGGGACAGAAATATGTCCTTGAAAAAATGATAACAGAATCAAAGAAGCAGGTATAAATAGGGACAACCATAGTGAGTTTGTTGCACCGATTGTTCTTCTTAAAAAGAAAGATGGTTAGTGGCATATGTGCACTGATTATAGAAGGCTGAATGATGCAATGGTTGAAAATAAGTTCCCAAATCCTTTTATGAGGAACTATTACTATTAGATGACTTGGGATAATCAACTATTTTTTCTAAACTAGATTTGCGGTCGGGATATCACTAGGTTCAGATGTTTGAAGATGACATTTATAAAACGGCTTTTAGAACTCACGAAGGCCACTATGAGTTCTTAGTAATGCTTTTCAGCCTTACTAATGCTCCAGCCACTTTCCAGGCCTTGAAGAATCATGTATTCAAGACTCTTGTAGTCGTTTTCTTTGATAAGATTCTAGTATATAGCAAGTCAATGTCTCAATACCTCTGTTATTTACACCGGGTGTTTACTCTGTTGCATATAGACTAGCTGCATGTCGAGTAGGCTAAATGCTCCTTTAGGAGGCTGGTAGTGGAGTATTTAGGTTATGTGATCTTCGATCAAGGGGTGCATATAGACCCTAGTAAAATTTCTGCCATACGTGACTAGCCTGTGCCTACTACTCTCAAGCAACTCAGGGGGTTCCTTGGCCTTGCTGGTATAGGCGCTTCATTAAGGCCTTTGGTGTTATTGCTAGACCCTTCCATGACTTGTTAAAAAAATTTCTTTACTAAGAATGTGTTGGCTCAGGAGGCATTTAACAAATCAAAGGTGACACTTACTTTAGCCCCGATCTTGGCTATGCCGGATTTTTCTAGCTCTTTCGTGATAGAGATCGATGCTTCTACTGCTGCATTGGGTGTTGTTTTAATGCAAGAGCAACATCCTATCTCATTCATCAGCAAATCTTTGTCTTCCAAACAACAAACTCTATATGTGTACGAGAAAGAATTACTAACCATTTTAGTGGTCGTTAAGCACTTGCAGTACTACCTTATTGTTGGGCATTTCATCTACTTAAAAGATTAACAAAGTTTGATGTACTTACTGGGGCAGAAGGTTACCACTCCTCTTCAACACACGTGGCAAATTTTTTACAAGCATGGCAAACATAATAAGGCCGTTGATGTGCTTATCTCGATTGAAGGGAACTACTATTTTTACTTTGCATATCTCGATCTTAAAACCCCTGTTGTTACAATGAGTTGTTTTGAGTTGGCATGCGCATGAGCTTGTTATGCACATTATCCATTCTTTGGTTGGGAGCTTGCCCATTAAACACTATACTTAGGATTGATCCTTATCGTGAAAGAAGGGTAAGTTGGTTGTTGTGACTCATCACCAATTACACCTTGACATAATCTCTTATTTCCATTCATCACCTATGTGTGGCCACTCTAGGGTTCATGTGACAACTCAACAGTCCTGGGCTATGTTTTATTAGAAAAGTATTTGTAAGCTAGATCGTCATTGGTTTAGGCAGTGTGACACTTGCTAGCATGCCAAATCTGAGAATATGGCTTCTCCAGGGTTATTGCAACCTTTCCCAATTCCTCATGTTGTTTTGATGAATTGACTATGTATCTTATTGAGTTATTACCTGTTTCTCATGGTAAAGATATGATTTTTGTGGTTGTTAATAGGTTGACTAAATATTATCATCTAGTCGCTTTAAGGCATCCTTTCACAATAGAAGAAGTTGCTTAACTTTTCATGAATTCTGTTTATAAGTTAAATGGTTGTCCTTCATCCATTGTTTCAGATCGTGATCCTATTTACGTGAGCCAATTTCGGTAGGACTTTATGTCTTTTTTAGGGTACAACTTAAGCTCTTTACTGCCTTCCACCCTAGACTAAAGTGGTGAACTGTTGCTTTGAGAGCTATTTACGTTGTATGGTAATGGATTGGCCAAATTCTTGGGACAAGTGGTTATCTCTAACTGAGTAGGGGTACAACACTTCATTCCAAACTTATATTCAAATGAAACCTTTCCATGCGTTGTATGGCTATGATCCTCCCCCTACACTTACCGTATGTTCCACATGATTCGGCTGATTTTTTTGTTGATTTTTCTATGAAAGTTTATGAAACTACTATTTAACTTCTTCACCAATCTTTGTTGAAGGCTCAGAATCATATGAAGCATCATTCTGATGTTCTTTTACAATGGGAGATTGGGTCTACTTGTGTTAACAACCTTATATGCAAAATTTGGCTCGCATTTAAGTTTTCCAAACTTACTCCCAAAGAGCCTTCTTAGTGTTGGAAAACGTGGGTCAAGTTGCATATCTGTTGGATTTACCAACTGATTTCCAACTTCATTGTAACACCATAGTTGGATAAAACCCAGTAAAAGTAAAGAAAAAAAAGACGGTGGAATGATATGAAAGAACGTAGGGGATAAAGGTGAACAAATAGAAGTTTCACACCCTAAAACCCCCTATAAATAGAAAGGGAGACATTCCTTGCATGGTTCTCGTAAACCTTGCATCTTAGAGATAGAAAGCTACACTTTTATAGAAACAATGTCAAAGATTGAAGTAAAGGTACCAACTTTTACGTATGAAATGATAGATCTAGGCTAGATCCATGTTATTTGGGTGTATATACACTATTTTGATAGATAATGTTAAGACCTTTACATCTATTATGTGTAGACCTGAGTCGTTACCTCTTGGGTTGGGGTTTCATCGTGTTCTATAAGCAAAGGTGAGTTCTATATCCCCACTTTTACATGTTTTAATGAAGTTTAGGCCTAGTATGTATGCAATGAAAGTTTTGTTAAAGTTTAAAGGATTTGAAATATGAAAAATATCATTTTTAAACGTGTTACAAAAGCTGATAAGGTGTACAGTGGGTGCATGAACCCTCATGGTATGCATGAAATTGAAATGGTAAAGTTTATAGGCTAATACGAATGCTTCATCAACACCCTTATTTGCTTGATAATTACCCGCATTCTATGTGTACATATATAGATGAGAATAGTTACTTGCATCAATGAGTAAAGCTACCCCTCATTGACTTGGCTACTACAACTAAGTATAGTGAATGTGAATGAATTCTTAGTTCATTCGCATTTGTTAGTTATTCAGTCGTATTAACCATCACCCGTATTTGATCTTTATTCTACCCAAGTAACCAAAAACGGATGGACATGTAATCTACTTGCATTGGATAGTAATGTTACTCACATTGATAGTTACCCAACATTAGCACTTAAAAAGGTTGTGTGACTGAATACATATGAACAAGTAGTCCACCCGCATTAGCCTGTTACTATAGTCCGCATTTGTCTTGTTCACCTGCATTGATCTAGTTTACCCGCATAGATCTTAGACATATGCATTTCCCTTGTTACTGTTACTCGTATTTGTCATGTCCTAATTCGTATTGGTATAGCTTGTATGATGCCTTATACTTGATTGAGAATGATGATAGACGTTAAAGTGATGTAAAGTGTGTAGTGCTGATGAATTACGCTTACTGTATAGAACTTGAGATACATATTATCTATGGAAATTTAATGATGATTTGTTATGTATGATAGTTATAAAGTGTAACCATGGTTATGATAAAGCATGAACGATTGATTACCATTATGGTAAAAATATAAAGAAAGAAATAAAGAAAAAAAGTAAAGATAACAATAATTAAAGAAAGTAAATGGGCCCAGTGTACAACATGTCTTGTAAGCATTGATAGGAGTCTGCATACATTGCATTCTCACCTGATAAGAGCTTTGCCTTGTGCAGTTTAGGTTTACCCCGATAGGAGTTATACCTTGTGTATGTTTGTAACACCCTGAAATTTCAAGGAAAACGAAAAAGAAGAAGTACTCGAGCGAAGAAGAGTTCTCGCGTGAGAACCCTGGGCGAGAAGTTGGGGATCCTATAAATAGGTAAGAACACGTGTTTGACCCCATTATCACGCGAAAAATGCTTCTGTGAGAGAGAGAAAGCAACGTTGTAGAGAGAGAAAGTGAAGATTTGAAGTGTTTAAGGTATAACTCGTGTAGTAACTCGTATTATGTACTAAGAAAGGTTTATTGATAAATAAAATGCATCAATGTGTAGTTTTTTGTTCGAGAAGTTCTCCCGGATGTCGGTTTTGATGTTAGATCTTCAATAGGTGAGTTTTTAGCCCCTTTTTTATGCAAGTTTTTACGTTTTAGGGCTATTATGCATTCTAAAATGCTTGTTTTTGACTTGTGATGATGTTGTTTATGGTGATGAGCTTGTTAGAATTGCCTTAGACAGGATAAGTTGGGTTTAGGCAGGAAATCTATAAGTTCTCGTGCGAATTAGATATTTTAGGCTATCATGGATTTCAAATATAATTATGTTTTCGCGCGACTAGTAAGGTTCTAGCATGACTTGTATGCTTTCACATGACTGATGTGACAGGATGTACAAGGGTTTGACTTTAGTAAGGTTCTCGCACGAAGGGACGTTGTTGCGCGAGATGATGTTCTCACATGACCTGCTGTGATATGTGTTATGTTAGCTTACATTCTATTCGTTTTCAAAAATGATAAAGATTTACTATGTCTTTACTTTGTATGCTACATATATAAGTAAAGAATTATGTAATGAAAGTGAAAGATAATGATAAGAACGAAAAGTGGAATGTAATGAATGAAAGTCTTGCAATCAAAATGAATGGAGGTGCACAACCATGTTGTTGTTAGCTCAACTGAAGTGCGACTTATCTAGACCATAAGGATGCGCTTCAGGGGTCTAATCTTTGCGATTGACCTAACTATACTTGTCACTTTACCCCCATACTGTAGTCAACTTCATGAACACTGTATAGGGGCTTATTTATAAGCCTCAACACATTACCAACTTAATGCGTAATGTTGGGGGTCTAGGTCTAGCACATGGCATTGATCCATACAGTAAAAGATAATGATGAAAGAACGAAAGGAATAAGCAATGATGAAAGATAATGAATGAATATTATCAAAATGTGTGTATTGATGTATGCTCATGTAATAAAAAAAAGAAATGTATTTATCAAACGTAAAGATTTTACTTATAAAACTAGAACTCAGTCACCGTCCCTTACTTTGTGTGCATAATAGTTGGCAAGTAATTATTGATGCTGAGGGTGCAGGTATGGATATGGAAGCTACTAGGATTTATTCGAGTCTGGCATCCACATTTTTGGGAATGATGTTTATCTTGATACGATTTTTGAAATGTAAAATAAATGACATGATGTTTTGATACAACTATAATGTTAATGAAAATTATGTTTTCCATTGCAAATGTTATGATTATAAATGTTTTATGCTATGTATGTCCAACTATGAGGCTTCTCGGGAACGAGGTCTTACAAGTTGGTATCAGAGTCAAAGTTTAAGAGAATTAGACAAAATTATTTTCAAAACCAAAACTTAAACTGAGAATGGACAAAAGGGAAAGGGGTGCCAATCCAAGTAACTACATGTCTGCAGGTAAATGTCTTTGTAAAGTAATAGAAATGGACTTATATGCATGTGTTATGTGAAAATGTGCTCTTAGTAGATTTGGACGCTGATCTAATCAAGATAAGTAATGCTTAGGGAATGAAAAGTAAAGTAAGTGGCTAATCACAACTGGCCACTATGATTAGGAACTTACTATACTTGA